>BQNB010155107.1:0-15435 GCA_026074375.1 Tanacetum coccineum
AACTAGTGGACTTGTAATAATAAAAACATGGTAAAAGTCACAAAGTAAAACATATTTATATAATTATGAAAATAGTTAAAATTTACTGTTTTGACATGATTTTCGAGGCAACGTAAAACCTTAATTATATGATAGTATGTCTTAAGACGATTCCGTACATATAAAGAACTCGAAAAACGGACTTAAAACGAAGAAAATATGAATTTTAGAAGTTTACCGACACACTATTTTGACAGCTATTGTTATAAATACCTACTGATCAGATTTTAAAACTGTGATTTGAGGGCTTTCGGGTCCGGACCGGCTTAAGTATAAAACTAGAATGTTGTTCGAAATGATATTTTATTAGCAAATTGCGAGTTTTGAAGGCTAAAACTATAAACAAGTGAGTTAAAATCTATAAAAAAAAACTAAACAACTTTTTATATAAAATTTCATGCATACTTTTATAAAAATGTGTTTGCTGTTTGCAAATAAAAATAGTGTTTACGAGTTTTTCGGGTCCGTTTGGACGATAAAAACCTTACGATATAATATAGAATTACTTATATAATGTTTATACATGTTTTAAACTTTATAAATATTATTTTATAAACTAATTAAACTATATATAAAGTGCCGTTACAAAAATATTAATCCAAGCGTTATCGACAATAATTATTTATCGGACAAAGGTAATATTTTATAAGTACATATGCATAGACATTAAATGACAAATGTATGTTTCGACTTATAAACTAAACAAAACTATTAGGAGGTGATATAACTTTATAAAATACATTGTTGTAATTGTTTCAAGTACATTATACTTATCGGACCTATAATTGATTATGTTGTATTCTGGCTATTTGTGACGTCATTCTTTGTTGATTGTTACTACATTCGATACTTTCACTTAAGGTGAGTTTCATGGCCCCTATTTTACTTGTTTTGAACTATTTTGGGGAAGAATACATGCTCGTTTACCAACTTGTTTAATTATTCATTTACTAACTTGTTTACATACTCGTTTTCATAACTCGTTTACATGATTGATTTCCAAACTCATTTACATACTCGTTTTCATACTCATTTACAAATCTCGAGGCGAGATACATTGCTTATTTTACAATTGGACATAAGTACAATACTTTTCAATGTTTACAATAATTACGTAGCGTGCCTAAGTAGCGATAACCCACAATGCCCACTATCATGAACTGTTAATTACTGATGTAAGCGCGTGTATTATAAATAGATCTATTTGGGATTGACATCCCCGTTCGGGTGAGTAGCTCTCACTAGTTTCGGCGAACCAAACTAATGGACGTATACCATGTCGGATTTAGATGTTACGGGTTGACATCTACACGGGGCATTCAATTGGCATTAAATTGCATACATACATGTCGTAGCGTCAGTTTCATGAGCTTAGTGCAGTCGTAATTACATTTGTGATATTGTATGTGTTACAATGTCATACACTTTGAAATCTTGTGATCCACACTACTTTTACTGAACGTTACTAGTGTTGTTTTTTTTTTTTTTTTTTTTTTAAACACTCCTTTTATGATACTATGTTTAAAGCATAAACAATACACGTCTTTTAGTCCCAGAATTTACATTTACATAAATCTAACAATAAACTAACCAACTTTTATGTTGTGACATTTTAAGCATGTATTTTCTCTCAGTAATAAGATGCTTGGCTTATCTGGTGTGAATTGGAGTCCAAACTTTACAAGATTGCATTCATGGATTTCTTCTTGCATTCAAACTTTCAAATCTCGTTGTATTATTTTAGTTTTACATTTTGATGCAAACTTTGAGACAAATGTTATAACAAGTTCAATTTTTATTAAATCAACAAGATTACTTTTCAAACGACTCATTTAGAGGTCGTTCTCTCATATCTTGTGCAATGTACTCATGAAGTAACGCTCCCGGACATACTTTCTGTTGCGACCCATTTTGGGGGTGTTACATTGTGATGCACTCAAAACTATTCAGGAAGCGGGTCAATCATCTATGGGTCGAGATAGGGGTATTTTTATCAAGATGGGGGTATTTTTATATACAATTCGGATCTTGTTCGTGAACAATTTGCCTGTTTGATGATTCAAGAAGCTTTGTCGTTCAACCACTTCGATAACCCTCGCATGACTAGGGTGTTTCAAAATCATCTTCAATCGAATTAAAATCATGTAAGTCGTACTACTCTTAAATGCAATGATATGAAACTATGGAAAAAGGCCAAACAATAATTAAAAGATGGTTTTTTTAATTTAAATTCTAGTGTAAACTTAACAACAGATGTTTAGTCGGCTTCTCATGGCTTGATCGGTTCGTACCTTTGTGTTACCGCACATTGGATTGATCTTGAAGACATGCTCTAAGATTGAAGCGTACCATTGCATTTGAAGTCGTCTTATTTCTCTTTTTATCCTTTTAAAGTATGTATTTTGGCATATCTCACCATGATATTAAGTGTCATTCGTCTCCCTTTAAAAGTTCATCCTCATAATATTTGCGTGTCAACCAATAAACGAATCCCATTCTCATTTATTAAAATTCGGTCAAATCTTAGTCCTTAAACATATGTGTCGAGTCTTTCTATTTTATCATTTAAGTTGTTGATTTTAAAATAATGATTGCATGTGTCTAGTTTATGCTTCTCTTTCAATGTGTCGTACCGTAGAATAATAAAACCTAGAAGTGCATGTCTAGTTCCCCGCTAATGTTTTGCTATATGTATATGTGCACTTGTCTACTAACTTTGTTTTGTAGCACAACAATATCTTGATTCCTTGGTGCCCCAAACAAGGGGGAGCATACACCGAGGGGGAGCACTTGCAAGCGTCCTACTCATTTAAATTGCATCGAATTTCTTGACCATCGATGGTAATTTATTTGATCCATGGATCCGTTAAAGTGAATATACAAGGAATGTAATTATCATGGGGATGCAATGAGTAAGGGGGAGCTAGGAGATATGTCGGTAAATAGTATGGAGTTGGTTAAACCGTGATGATAGAAGACTTCACTAGGATGATGCAAGCTCACCTTTATAGGAAGATAGGATTGGGGATTGTCAAATATGATGATGGGTTCATTCGTACTCCAAATACTTCACCTCCTCCACTTCAAATTCACCCTCAACCTTAAGAAACACAAAACCACCTCAACCTTATTTCTCATGCTGTCTTCTCATTCCGCCAACCAATATACTTGGAACATCTACATTTTCCTCATTCCTTCATCCTATACACTCAAAGTACCTACCTTCTTCTCTTGCCTACTTCTCATCTCTCATGACCTTTTCTAAACTATCCAAGGAACACACAATCACCTTCACCTTTATTTCTCATATCTTCTCCTCATAATTCAAACCTATATACTCGGAGCACGTACCCTCTTCTCATGTCTTCTTCTCAAACCTCCAACCTATATGCTCTAACCATAATCCACATTATACCTTTTTGCTTCGACAAAAGGGGGAGAAGGGAGTGTAAACGAGTAACTTTTAAACTTTACTATGTGCTATAGTTTACATATTTTGTCATCATCAAAAAGGGGGAGATTGTTAGTGCAAATATTACGATATTTAATCTATACGATCTCTTTATGTTTTGATGATGACAAACATGTAACTTGTAATACGTAACGTAAAGTGCGCAAGTTACTCGTAATCACAAATCATCAATGCATACACGTATCAACATCTCTCGACGTCTCAAGTATGCATCAAGACGGACATTGGTTTACACCCGACGTAAATCACATAAGGTATGTACAAACAATATTAAACTTGTAGGATGATCAAAGAAATAAGTTTTTGTCTTAAACTTTATATTTTTATAAATACAACAAAACTATTTCTCAAAAATTATTTAGACAAATTATTTTTGAATTATAAAGAAATGTTTTATTTGGTAATTATTTTGAATTTCAAAATCTGGTCATTTCCCCCCTAAAATAAGTGTCACTTTCACCAGACAAGTTTGTCACCACAAAAAGACAAAAACAGGAGCGTCTGTCGGGGCGGTCCCTTAATTCGGTCGGCGGCCCCCTTAATTATTTGGCGGCCCCCTTATATATCTGGGACCGCCGTTTCCTGACAGGCTGTTTTTCAGCTCCTATAAATAGTGGGTCACCTCCAACTATTTTCACAACCCTTTTGCATGATTTTTTTCAGTTCTTTCTCTCTCTAGATCTCACTAAATCTCTCTAAATCTTTGATCATTCAACTTGGTTAATCTTGTTTAAATGTGATCAAATCTTCTATCCTTTCCTCCGCCCCTCAAGTGCAAGAGAAGAACTTCGATCATCTTCAAGATCTGAAGTTATGTAGTCTAGTTAGTCCATTTGTAACATTTGTTACATATAGATCGAGTCTATGTCTTCCAATCTTTAGTAGTGTGTAGATCCAAATGATGTATACATTTGGATGGGTTGATTTTGGGTTGGTTAGTATTTTAGGCCTTAAAATACATTGGTGAAGTGGTAGATTGGTTCTAGTTAAGATTAGGACTCGACATCTAGCTTAGTGTCAGAAAATAATGTAAGCTACGGGGTTTATGTGTTTAGGCCATAAAACACAAGGTTTGTTATGTTGGGCCATAAAACATAATGGGTTTGGTTATACCTGAAGAAGAACTCGACATCTAGCTTAGTGTCGGAAAATAATATAAGCATTGGTATAAGGTTTTCTCCGCCGAAAGGGAGCTTTTTGATTAGTGAAGTAACTCTCGAGTTGGATACTCTGGGAGTGGAGTAGGGCGAAGAGGAGCTTCTTGACTGAACCACTATAAATCACCGTGTCTGGTTTGCATTTCCTTTTACCTTTCCCTTTACTTATGTCTTTATATTTATCGCTTTATTTTTACACTTGCATTGTAGTAAACTCGTTGTGAATGTTGGTGTTAGACAGGGTTGTGTGCTCTTTTGTATTTTAAACATTGTGGAATTATGGATACTAAAGGTTAGTATATGTGCTGTTACTGTAAATCCAATTGATCACACTTCTCATTTACGATCAAACTTGATTGGTGATTTGATACAATAGTTCGTGTATGAAAACCTTTCTGGTGGCGGTCCCTTATATTCAGGCGGCCCATTGATATCTTGGCGGCACCATATATTATTGGTTTAACGCCAAGAGGAAGTAGTGATGTAAATCTTTGATCTTAAAGTGTTTAATAAGAAACGTATTCACCCACCCCATCTACTGTTTCTACAAGAAGTAGCTAACCTTCTTACTCACATTTTCACCCAAATTGGAGCCCATCTGTTTACGGTTCAATTATTGGTTTTATTACACTACAATCCGCAACCCTTTAAAAGACCGCGGATGAGAGTATTGAATTATGCTGTAGCTCCGAGCTGGAGAGGTTTGTTCCTTTTCATGACTGATAGGTTATGGTTTTGGCGGAATGTCAGTAAGTGAGGGTTGGACGTGCCAATGTTCCCACCGGTTGGTTATATGGGTTTAGTATCCGTAGAGGTTTGTTTGATGCCAATCTCGGTGGGGTGGGGCGTGGGGTTTGGGGCCGTTGGGGCGAGGTGTAGGTGGATGGAGTGTAGGGGCGGGGGTTTGTACGGTGTTTGTGGTGGGTTATGTTAAAGATGTTGGGGTGGGGAGAGTAGATGTACTCAGAGAAGGCGGATGAGGGGAGTGGCACATGGGGAGGGGATGAAGTAATGGGGGATTGAGGGGAGTGGGGGGGGAGGGAGAGGATAGGGGGTGGATACTCTGGGAGATTGGAGGCACGGATCAGAGACGGGGAAAACGAAAGGTGAGGGAGGGGGGCACGGACATAAGGGGGGAGTGGGGGGGGGGGGGGAGGGGGGGGTAGGGGAGTAGGGGGGGGGGGTTGTGAAGGGTGTAAGGAAGAGACGGAGGAGGAGACGGGGGGTTACGATGTCCTGGTGGAGAGTGGAAGAGGAGGGGTAAGAAAGTAGAAGGAGCGGGATATCTTAGCGTGGGGCAGAACGAGGGGCAGGAGACGTGTAAAGGAGCGCGAGTGTGTCAGGTGCGTAATGGAGAGAGTGGAAAGGGGAGGAGAGCTGCGCAGGGGAGGAAGGATTGAAGGCGAGGCACAAGACATGAGATCTGCGGGGGGAGGGGGGGGGAGTAGAAGAGGGGTGGTGACAGCGAGGAAGGTGCAGAGGAGGAAGGGGGGCCGGATAGGGTGGACGCGAGAGATTGACTGAGAAGGGGCGAGCAAATTAAGAGGAGGGGGAGAACGGAAACCGAGAGGGGGCACGGAGGGGTTAAGGGGGGAGCGTGGCGAGAGGGGCCGAGAGGGGAGGGACAAGGGAGGAAAAAGGGGGGGTGAGGGAAGGGGTGCCTGGCAGGGGGAGAAGGATGGGTGGCGGAGATGTTTCAGAGAGGGAAGAAAGGTGGAAGGAGCAAGGAGGAGAGGGAGTAAGGGTGGAAGAGAATGGTGGTAAGGGGAGTGAAAAGGAGGGGGGGGTGGTGCGGGGGGGAGGGAACGGATGGGGCGAGGGAGGCTGTGTGGGAAGCAAGGTAGGGGGAGGGATGGGGGACTAGGTGACGATTGGGAAGTAGAGGGAGTAAGAGGAAAAACGGAGATAGGGTGGTAGGATGTGTGGGGGCGGAGTTGCTCGGGGGAGGGATGGAGGGGGGGGGGACGTACGGGCGGAAGATCGGAAAGATTCGGCTCGTGCGAGTAGGAAGTGGGTTGTGTTGGTGAGTGGGGTGGATGGGGGGGGAGTATGGGTGGCTTGAGGAGAAAGGGGGGGAAGAGAGCTGGAAGTCATTGGGGGAAGAACTGGAAGACGTTGGTGAGTAGATGGGGGCGGACAGGCAAGGCGCGGGGCGAGCATTGGCGGGGTGGAGGGTAGTGGACAGGGAATTGTAAGGGAGGGGTAGAGGAGGGATAGGGGGAGCTAGGGTAGGGGGGAGGAGAGTGTGGGGGAGGGTTGTGAGGATGGCGAGGGGGGAAGATGAAAGGGGCGAGAACGGGTAAGCGAACGACGACGGTGATCTGAGGAGGGGGAGGTGGGGGTACTGGAGGCAAGTGAAGGGGGTGACATCCGGTGAGTAAGAGGTGGTGAGGTGAAGGGGGGGGGGTGTGTGAAGGGGGGGCCGCGGGGGGGGAGTAAAAAAGTGTGTGGGGTGAGGAGCAGAGGGGGGAGGAGGTATAGTCAGGGCAGGCTGTAGAGGGGATGAGGGGGGGATAGAACCGGTAGAGGGCTAGGGTCTAGCAAGATGTGGGACGGACGGGGCGGCGGGGGTGGTGGTAGGAAGAATGTGAGGTGGGGATTGGAGGCGAGGGGGGGGGCGGGGGGGGGGAGATGGCGGTGCGGACAGGGAGTTGGGGTGATGAGTGAAGAGGGATAAGGAGGGCCGGGTGGTAGAGTGGTAAAGTGGTGGAATGAGAGTAGTGGGGCGGGCACCGAAGAGGTGATTAAGGGAAGGCGCAGGTTGGAAGGTGGGAGGCAGAAGGCAGGGAAGTTGGGCGGTAGGGGAGATAGGGGGGGTGGGGGAAGTAGGTGGATGGGGTGGAAGGAAGGTGTATAGAGAAAGGGGGAGGGGGTGGCGTGGAGGTGATCTGGGGGGAAGCCGTGGGCAAGAGGGTCGAGATGTGTAGAGGAGGGGTTGTAGGTAGATAGGTAGTAGTGGCCAGAACAGTGTGGGAACGGGAGGGGATCAGAATGGGGCAGAGGACCTGGGGGGGCAGGATGGCAGCAGAGGGGGGAGGAGGGCTAGGGGGGTGGAGGGAGAGAGGCTGGTAGGCAGGCGGCAGGGGAGGCGGGGGAGGTAGGGCGGGGGTGTGGAGGTGGGTGCGAGAAAACGTGGAGTGGTGGGTAGGGGGGTGGGGGCGTGGGGGGAAGGGAAAACACGCAGGGGGATGAGTGGTGAGGGGGGCTTAGGGGGTAAGGGGAGTAGGATGAAAGCTCGGGGGTAGGGACACGGGAGGAGAGCGGTTGAGGGGGGGGGATGGAGGGGAGGCCGTAGTGGGGATAATTGCTACATGTGAGAGTGAGAAAGAGCAGGAGAGGGGTGAGGGTAAAGGTGATCGAGCGAGGGGTAGAGAATAAGGCGTGCGGTGGGCAGGTGTTTTTTTTTAAATAATAGGAGGGGAGGGGGGGGACAGGGGGCGGGGTAGGGAGGGGTGGGGTCGAGCGGCTCGGAGAGGGGAAAGGGGGAGGTGAGCTGACTAGGGTGTGTTTGGGGGGCGCGTGAGGCCAGTCGGTCAGGGGGGGGCGCAGGGAGGAGAGGGGGGGAGCGGAGGTGGGGTGAGGTGGGGGTAGGGTGCACACGATTAAGGGGGTATAGTTGGATTAGATGCGGTGATGGGTGTGAGGGGGATGGGGGGGGAGAAGGCTGTTGAGGGGTAGGAAAGGAACTCGAAGGGGAGGGAAAATTTTAGAGTTGGAGGGGGACGGAGGCTGGTTGAGGCGTGACGCATGTGTGAAGTAAGGTAACAGGGGTGTGGTGGGCGGGGGCGGGAGCTAAAGTAGTCAGGGTATGGGGGGGTAGTAGCATCGGGGGGATGAGCAGGGGCCGGGTGGTGGCGGTAGGAGCGAGGCTAGGGGGGTGCGTGTTACGGGGGAGGCGGTAGCGGGGATGAAGGGGCGAGTTGGTGGGAGCGTGGGGGTGGAAGTGGGAGGCGGGATGGGGTGCGAGGGGAGACCAGCGGGGGGTTGAGTTCGTCGGGAAGCAGGGGAGGGTCTAGTACGAGACTCGCCACCGGAGTGGGGGGGGGAACCGAGGGGAGGTGGGGGGGGAGCGAGATGCGTCTGTGCATCATCCGTTCTCTCTCTGGGTTTTTTTTTTTTCCTAGTTATTCACTTTTTCTTTCTCCCTTTTTTTTTTTTTCGTTTCCTTTTTATTGTTTGCTTTCGGTTCACTCTGATTCCATCTCTCTTTCCCTCCTCCTTACTGTTTCCTTTTTTCGCTATCACTGTAAGTTCTCTTTGTTCGCTGTTTGGATTTCTCGTCTTTCCCTTTCCTACTTATTCCCTCTTTTTTTACTTTTTGTCTCTCTTTTTTACTTAATCCTCCTAGCCTTGATGTTACTTTTTTTTTTACTTACTTTTTTCCTTACTTCTAGTCTCCTTCTTGTTTTTCTTGTATTCCTTCTTCTCATTCTTTCTTTCTCTCTTTTTCCGCTAGAAATGACAAAGCCCATTTGTTGAGGCAAGCAATCTCAGTGTAGGGGTATTTGATGAGGTGTCATTTTATACACTTTTTCGGGGTCGTTTAACCTCCTAAATCATAAGTTTATGCCCAAAATAGGTACTTAAACGTTTCTTTTCAGGTATTTTGCATTTGGAAGGCATTAGAAGAATTACACGTGACTTGGGCTCATTTAAAGAAGAAATGGACAAGACTACAAACCTACACCAACATCTCTCAAGATAATGTTCTCAGCGGCTGGAGACGATGTCACAGATACAACATGACGCCATCACAACGAAGACTAAGATGGCATCACAAGATTCCACGACGGCGTCAGAGCACACGACCCAGCCCATTATCTAGAATATTCTCTTTCATGATGGCGTCATGATTAAAACGCGACGCCGTCACAACGATTTTCCTATATATACAAACTCGAATTTAGGGTTTTAGGTGTGTAACTTTAGAATAAAAAGAGGGTATGAACTCTAGTTCGCTTAGCAGCTGTTAGGGACGAATTTAGGGCCTAAAAACCCTATTGTACTTCCTCTAACTCATGTTTTAATCAAGTAAAGTTTATTTAATCATTCAATATGTCTATGTGTGTTTGATTCATCCTAATTGTTCCATGCCTTTATCTTATATACACTTGCTTGGCTAAACCTCCTATTGTGTTTATTTATAATTGTATGAAACCTAGAACGTAGATCTAAGTGGTGTCGCTTCTTGTGATGGATGTGCATGTTGGGTCTTAGAAAACCAGCTTTTGCCTGTATCGCTGTTGATATGTCTAGGAAAACATGATTGTGTAGAAAGGATACCATTGGGTAACACTCTTTATACTACCTTGCCCCCTAATATGGTTGATCCCTTATTTGGGAGTGCCATCAACAGAGTTCCTCTAGCTTTCATCTCATTCCTCCTGTCCTGCTTTTCTTCTACAGTAGTAGGTTCATATTCCTGCTCAGTTTCTCCAACAGTTCTCTTCAGCACTTTGTTACCATTCAGAATTACTTCCCAAAGGGAGTAATCTTTCATGAGAAAGTATTGTTCTATCCTCATTAACCAGAGATCATATTCCCTTGGATTGAGAATAGGGAGTCTTGCAGTCAGAGTTGTAGAAGTAGTTCCTGCCTCCATCTTATCACCGAGAATTAAATCTAGTATGTGTTGTTGGTTTCTTCTTATTCAAAGCTTCACAAAAAGCTCTGATACCACTTGTTGATCCCAATGAATAGATCTTAAACTCCTTAGCTTGATGTAAGGTTTAGTATCCTTGGATAAATCCAAAGGTACTAAGACTGAAACTTTGAGTGTATGATATAAACTATGCGGAATCTAGTTTATGCCAAGAATAACAGTAATGATTGTTTAACACACAGAAATACAACCAAAAACAATAAGCTTTAATATATTAATAAGAATACTCAAAAGTATTAGGGTTACAAAAACCTTAAAGCAATGACAATGACTCGTTTTTTTGTATATTGAATTCTATACCCTAGGACCTCCTTTTATACACCAAGGAGTCCTACAAGGCTTACAATACTTTCCAAAGTTATCATGATCTTTTAAACAAATAACTTATACATATCTTTTACAAAAATAACTCAATACTTATCTTCGTAAGTATTCTTGTTCTCCAATCCTTTCTCTTGTCTTTATCCATTTTATCTTCTAACAGTAGTAACTCTTCTCTAGCAGTTGTTAATCTAGCAGCATTAAATTTGTACAGCAGTACTAATAAACATAAGCCCAGTAGTAAAAACTTTAGTACCTACTGTACTAATATATACTACAGTTAAGTCATAACTGTGTATCTAGCGTCTTTACTTTACTACTAGCAGCAATAAATCTTGCATTTATTTCAAATATAAGATCACTAACAGTACTAACATTGTACTGACAGTATTAACTTTCCAATAACAATCTTAACTACTTAGAGTATTTGCTTAACAGCAGTAACATTTACCTAAGCAGTAGTAACTTCAAGAAGCCTTTTAATCCAAACAAATTACTAGTAAGTTGTGATTAAGGTACATGAGATTAGACAATTACTTGAAGTATGTGATTTAGGGTACATCTTGTGGTGTTAAAAAGTATACATGTGAAGTTTGAATTTATCATGTGTATGTGTTAAAGTATATCCGGCCCCAATGACTAATTTTTGATAAAATGATTAAATTTTGTGTATTAGGTATAAATGTGGGTATTTGTTTGAGTATAGATGGGTATTGGTGCTTCCGGGTATTCCTAAACGTAATTTATTGTGAAACGTAAGCGTTTTATGTAACCAATAAAAATAAAATATGAAAAGTTATAAATTATCCCCAAAATAACTTTATAATACTTGCTTGACGTAAACTTTTATTTGTTTGGTGTCCGTTTACGTTGAATGATGATTTTTAGTTTACGCGATTTAACTATACGATAAAAAGTTAAAAGCAAACGCGCAAAAGTTTAAAATAAATAGTTGAGTGTTTATTGACGTAACAAGACGTGAAAATACGGATTGTTACACTGGAAATAAGTCATACATCTAACTCGAACCATCCCGGGTAGTTCTCCACCATTACAGAACCCATCAATATCTGAACTACACGTGGGCCATTTAGTCTTTCCATTATTAAAACAATTGGTTAGCCATATTATGCATCACACAGTTCACAATGGTACCCCGTGTCCGACATGGTTCCTCAAGATCCCTATCATATTATTATTCAACTGTTTTTACTCGTAGTCTTTGATTTTGTGGTTATTTAAAGGTACTAGATCCGTGTTGAATCTTTAAGGAGGTAGTTGAATTAATTGAAATGATGTTCAGCATTATCATAGGGTCATCATCTTCATCAGCTTCATCTCTTTCATTTGTTATCAGAAGTTGGTTGGAATTTTTTTTTACTGAAAACCTTTTCTACCAAATCTTCCCCAGTAGTAATTGAGCCAATACAATCCTTTCTAAACCATTCACTTGCGGCTCATGCGAGTAAGATAGGGAAGACGCTAAACCTAAATTGATCCTGACTTAGCCCTTTCATTTTGAGTGGCCCAACTACTTCGAGAAAATTATCAATGTGTTTAACGCGTTTTCTCCAATTATCCCATTGAAATTATTATCACGTATTTTCACCAAAAGCATTCCTTGTATTTCAAGAAAGCTCTTCTTGACCATTCTTCCTTCGTTATCATCAGAGAGGAAGTTCTTTTGGGTAACGGAAATATATTCATTTAGATTTGGTTCCGCCATCGTGATTCCTTTCTTCATTAAACGGTTTCCTGAAAATAAGCAAAAATGATCAGTAGGATGTGCCCTTAGGGGAGAGAACACAGAAAAACAGGAAATCGAATACGAAAAATCGCTACTGCTACTGTATCAGGTGATCGATACATCGTATTCCATTGATTTGAATACGCCGTATGTATCTGTTGAATGACAATACGCCGTATTAAGTTTGCTGAATGCGCAGTATTGTTTGGAAGAACAGGATACGTTGTTTAGACTGCAGAAATTAAAACGTTGTATCTGGGTAGAAAGTTTGATACGTCGTATCCAATTGGTGAATACGCCGTATCAGGTGTCCTACCAGAAAAGAGTACTTTGAAAAAAAATTAAATAATGTAGAAATTTAAACACACAATTAAATAAATACAAACAGAATTTAAACAATTAGATTATGCTAAGCTAAGCTAATTAAGAGTTAGAAATACTAATAAGAATAAAGATTAAAAGTTGGCGCCAAAAACTTGATGTGTTGTCGTGTAGGTTGTATTTATTGATTACAAAGTTTTCAATTTATATTTAGCCGACTTATCCTAAAACAACACTTTAACGGGCAGTGTACCCGGTCAAGATGGAGTTTCATGGTAAATAGGGAGTTGAACACTAAGAGCGATGAAGTTAACCTTATATTCTATCAGTATTTTTATTAATCTAATTAGACTAGTTAATTCTAATTACTTGTTAAACCTATGCTAAACCTATTTCTAATGATAAAAGGGGGGTTTTCAGCCTGAGAGACTGGCACAGGTTTTATGGTGACAAAAATCAATTCAATACACAATAAGCATGCAAGAAGATAATCAGAAGATAAAATAGCGGTACAAGCCAAATGATAGAAACCTGTATTAGCTATATTAAATCTGATTAAATGCTGGTTTGTTTGTTTAGTGAAATGACTGTTTATCTCGAGGCAGAATATCATTCTTAAGACTTAGGCGGGACATAATTAACGCATCCGCATAAAGCATACTTTTAGTTTAATTAAAATTTATCTTAAGTATTAAAGCAATGGTGATCTTGCCATCGGGATTTACCCACTTACTGCTTGATGGTATTTTATATACTGGTAGTTCACTGTTCAAGTCTTTACTAATGATTAAGAACGTACTTTTTGATCCAAGGATCACCTGCCAGGCCAACTAAGCTCACTAATCTAAAGGAAAAGATAGAACATTATTTGTGATCCTATTGGTCCAGATATATAAAACATGATATGGAGAGCTATCCCAGTATCTAGATTACTTGGTCAATATCACTAGACCCAGTTGAATGATAGGTCACATATTCAAGTACATAGATAAGTATTAGGTGATATACATAATTAAACAATCAACGATAAATTAAGCATTCAAGATTAAACAAACCAAACAATAAATCTTCATTAAGATGGCTAATACCCGAGGGTATTAGCCCATAACCATTGTAATTATACAAGTGTGATCAATTAACCAAGGTAAACTAAACGTTTTACCGAACGATACCAAAAATTAAATGATTACAAGAGTAAAGGAATTACACGGTGTCTTCTATGGAATCGTGATCGATGCTTGACCTTGGTTGCTCTTCTTCACTTCAAAAAATAGACTTTTATGTTTATGGTATAGAGAATATGATTTTGCACACTGAAAACTCTCTTTTGAGTCTTCTATTTATAGTCTTTGAAAATTAGTAGATATGCCGTATTGAGTGAGGTGAATATGGCATATAGGGGTAAATTCCTTAGAGTGCGCACTACGTTTACAATCAATCAGTAATATCTTTCCTAAATCACATTTAATGCAAGATCTTTGATTGTTTGACCAGCTGGATACGGCGTATGTAGTTAGCAGGATACGCTGTATTGGGAATTAAACATATGCGTTTTCTTATGAAGTCCAGGCACTGATACGCCGTATCTTCTTTAGTGGATACAGCGTATTGAGTCAGAAATAAGTATCTTCTAATATCTTCGTTTTAAGCTCCAAAATGTGCACCTTTTAGCATGTCTTCACAAAACACTCTGTAATTACTGCAATTAACAACTTTAAGCAATTAAATAACAATTCTTGCAATAATTATATAAAAGTGGGTAATTTACATAGAATAAATGATGGTATAAATGTAACGTTATTTGTTGTCATCACTATCCCATCTGCTAACTCAACCTCATAGCTAGTATCTAGCTTAACTAGATTAATATCAATCAAGTGACTAAAACTGGTAGACACAAAGCTCTTGTCTGAACCCGACTCAAACAAAACAGTAGCGTAGCGATTGTTAAGTAGGAACATACCCGTCACCACGTTGGGTCCTTGTTGTTTCTCTGCATCCTTAATCACATATGCCCCTATAATCTCTTGCAAGATGGCACGTCTTTCCATAGTTATGACACTGAACCGTGCAGTAACCAGCATGATGCTTCTTACAACGGTTGCAAAAGGGTTGCAGAGAGGACTAGATGACCCTTCAGTCAATGCTATGAATATGACCTTTCAGTCGAGTATCAAGAGTAAGATATTAGCGGCTCATGAAGAGGCATTTGATGAGTCTACGAGACTGCAGAGAGGACTTGATGAGATGATAGAACGTAGGAGCAATGAAGCATTGTATTACCTGGATCGAATATGTATTCCTTTGAAAGGTGATATGAGAACCATGATAATGAATGAAGCCCATAAGTCAAAGTATTCTATACACCTAGGAGCTGATAAGATGTATTATGACCTTAAAGATAGGTATTGGTGGTCGGGAATGAAGAAAGATTTAACTGTATATATTAGTAGGTGTTTGACTTGTTTGAAGTTTAAGGCTGAGCTTTAGAGGCCGTCTGGCTTGCTACAACAACCTGAGATCCCTGAATGGAAATGGGAAAGGATAGCAATGGATTTTGTCACTAAGTTACCCAGGACTAGTAGTAGGCATGAAACAATATAGGTCATTGTGGACCGGTTGAATAAGTATGCTTATTTTTTGCCTATGCGTGAGGAATATAAGATGGATAGGTTAGCTACACTCTACCTGAATGAGATTGTAGCTAGGTATTATG
>BQNB010155110.1:0-15434 GCA_026074375.1 Tanacetum coccineum
TCTCTCTTTCTGTGTTTCTTCTCACCAACTCTCTCATTTCTTTTACTCACATAGTCACTCTGTCTATTTTTATTATTCATAACTCTCTTTCTATTTTTCAACTCCCAACATCTCTCAATTCTTTTATTATTCATAACTCTCTTCCTGTTTTTAAATGGTCTTTCTACAACAAATTTTTAATCATTATATCAATATTCATGTTGCCTTGATGATATTAATACAAAAATGTATAGTAAAAATATATATGTACATGAAGGCTCGAAAAGCTCGATAAAAGCTCGAGCTATTAAAAGCTTGAGCTCGACTTGTTATGTGTTTCGAGCTAGTTTATTGAGCTCAGGCTCGAAAGAGAATACTAGATAAAAGCTCGATTCGATCGAGGCAACTCGAACATGAATTGCTTGAGAAAAGATTGATTTGTTTGCAGACTAGTTCAGCCTTAACTCGGCTCGTTTACAACTTTACTTTCGAAAATTATAGTTTTTACAACTCGAAAGTTCATGTGTAGTTTCTAAAATGAATGCCGGTGTATGTTTATCGTTTATTGTAGAGATTGCCTATGCTACTATATTTGGCGCGGAACATTCGGATTATGTAAGAGTGGTTAGTGTTTAATAAGGTTAAAAAAAACTTACTGTATTTTATAACACACAATTCAAACAAGCTTTAGGTATCTAACATTAGTTTTTTTTTTAATTTTACATAATTATAATTTTATTAGGATTATGTTGACAAACTGTTTTATAAAACAAAATAGATAGTGCTACGTGTTATTTATGGATTGAAGTTATTGCTTACGACTGCTTCTATTTTAGTCAAAAATACTAGTAATTAGGGGTGAGCATACGGGACCGGAGACCGGACTGGACCGGAAAATCGGACCGGACCGGACCGAACGTATTTCGGTCCGGTCCTCGGTCCGAGGTTTTTGTTACTTTCGGTCTCGGTTCGGTCCGGTCTGGTCCGGCTCGGTCCGACCAAAAACCCGATGATTATGCCGTGTAGGACCGGACCAGACCGAAGACCGACCCAGACCGGACCGACCCGGACCGGACCGTACCATTTCGGTCCGGCATTTTGGATCAACTCGTTCCTCAGTCCGGTCCGGTCCTTGGACTGTGCTCACCCCTACTAGTAATACACTATGTCATAAAACTAAAGTGTGTTTTCGAGTATCATTTAAAGAACGAAATGTAAAAAAACAGAAAAGTAGTGTTATCGAGTAGCATCTTTTATATATAAAAAATTATAACATTTCAGAGTTTTTTATAAAATTTGATATTATAGGAAAAAAATTGGACCAATAAGAATGCTTGATTTTGACACGTATGTAAAATCGTGCGATCTGGTTAAAAAAGTCAAAATTAAATCCAATTTGGTCAAAATTGAAAATTTTAGTGGAGAAAAAAACAAATAAAATTTATATGTGTCAAATTTGTGAAAACAAAAGCTTAAAAAAATGATGTAATTAATAAAACTTTAGTGGTTGAATTTTAAATAAATAATAAGAAGTTAAGTATAAATTTATAAGTTTTCATGTTTTTAATAACTTCAAAAAAAACAAATAACCTTTTAAAGTTTATACTCCTAGACTTTATATTTTAAAAATACAACATACATATTGTTTTAAAAATACAACATATATATGCACAAGATTATTACAAAGTAATATAAAAATAAAAACACGAATTATTGTGTATATAAATAAATAGACAATGTTGTACGTATACGAACAACTCATGTTTTTCCTTTTTATGAGTTTCAGTAAGGATATCCGGAAAAAAAATATTACTATATGCGTTCAATAAGGACTCATTGTTATTTCATTTTATAAGTTTATCACATGCGTATACGGGTTTTAATATTAAATACGGCTAAATTATTATTGACACACAACAATGTAATTGGTAAACATGGGGATTAACATTCTTTGTTTAATATGGTATGAAACATTTATTATAACTGTTACAATTGTTTGAGTTAAGAGAAACTCGCATTCACAATTACTAAAATAATGTTAAACAAGACATGTCTAAACCCTGTGCGTGCACGGGTATTAAAACTAGTTCAAATAATATTAAATACATTACAAATTCTTTTCATAAAATAAAACTATTAACTAATAATTAATATTCATTATATAACGCCAAGTGAGTTTTATTAAACTTTCGACGTGTTTATGTAACACCCCACTTTTCGGAGCGTTAATCTCGTTAATTTACCTTATATCAGCGGAAGCGTCTACTCTTAGTCGGGCCCAAATAATCTTTTGATTCCTAAAGCAGCTCATCTGGTTGCAAAATTTTAAAAGAGTTTTAAGTCAGCCAAAAGCTTAGTGAGAATTTATGGTTTTCCATGTATAAAACAAATTATATAGTATCAAACACTTTTCTTATAATAACAACATTGTGAAATCCAACATGCCAATTTGATAAAAATTCATATAAAAGTGCTATTCAAATACCACATATTCATATACGACTCAAATATCAACAATTTAATATAAACCAACATTTCGACTTATATCGCGATACGACATATATCAACTATTCACAATTCTGTTCGGTCAACGGTTCTAACATTTCATATTTTTAACCCGTATTTGGTTTTCACGGTTCCAACGGATATCATATTTCGCGTATGTGTTCAACGATTCCAACAATTCATATTTTCGTTCGGTTCAATGGTTCCAACAATTCATATTTTTACCCGTTTGGTTCAACGGTTCCAACGATTCATATTTCCGTTGTGTTCAACGATTCCAACAATTCGTATTTCCGTTCGGTTCAACGGTTCCAAGAATTCATATTTTAACGGTTCCAACCATTCATATTTTCGTTCGGTTCAACGGTTTCAACAATTCAACGTATAATAACATTCCTTATAAATAAAGTAACCCACTTTTCCATGGCAAACTCGACCTTGTTTGCTCTTACAGTATTTTCTCTTTTTATATGGCAAACCCGACCTTGTTTGCTCTTACAATATTTCCTCTTTAAATATATACATGGCAAACTCGACCTTGTTTGCTCTTACAATATATCACTCTTTTATATATAAATGGCAAACCCGACCTTGTTTACTCTTACCACGTAACATTTATCATTTTGTTACCGTTTAACATATATCCACGATACACATATACATTTAATAACAACACTTTATATGAACAAATCAAATTTCACAACTTTTGCATAAAACCAAACAATCAAAACACGTAGCAAAATAATGATCATTTAAACAAGTTTGCATTATAATATCTTTTTCAATAAAAAGTGCAACCCAATTTAAAAGCACATGAAAACTCACCTTAATTATACGACTAGCTTTTACTTTCTTCAAACCAATGTATCCTTAAAAGAATCTGGGCTTAAACACAAACATCAAGAGCAGTGGCGGAGCTTCTCTAAAAATTCAGGGAGGGCCATCAGTAAAATACTTGTATAATAAGGGGTTCAAAGCCTAAACTATAAAAAAATTACACAAAAAGGCATAAAAAGTACACTAGCTCAAAATGTTCTAGGAGGGCCACCACCCTCTTTGGTCTCCATATAGCTCCGCCCTTAATCAAGAGCAAAACTTGTTTATTCTTTTCTTTCGTCATTGCCGCATGATCTTGTTTTCTTCATTTATTTTAGGGTTTTAGTTAATTTACTTATTAGCTTACGAATAATTAGTTCCTTGGTATTTAAAACTTATTTATGGCCAAATACTTAGGGTGAATAACCTGTTGGGATATGTAAACATATATCAAATAATATATGTCGAGAAATTATGTGATCATGGGCGCAGAAACGCTTTACACAGAGGATACGTTTATTAATGTAATTAATATATTTGTCGTTAATTATAAACGTTAGACGTTATAATTAATTAAAATATATTAACAAGTGAAAGACTTGTTAGTACAAAAACTAAACTTGTGGGGTGTTGGTTGTGACCGGTCGAACAAGAAAAGTAGGAGGGTTCGAATATCGTTTCTAGTAAACAAGAGGAAGTGTTGTATTATGACTTAGAGACCAAGGCATTGGGCTATATAATGAACCCTATTAGTTCAATAATAATAAAACGATAATACATACACATCTCACGACATTCAATACCCTAAAATCCTACGCATGAAAATTAAGTGCATGTAGATTCTCCATGTATGGATATACCGTCATACATGCATGATATAATACGCGTGTATTAATTGAATACAAGTTCCCCTTTTCCTTGTGTGTTGACTTTCGGTAAAAAGGACACCCTAAGGGCCTGTTTGTTCCGATCGTACCAACCAAAGAAGCAAGAACGTAGTGTTCGGTTGTTTTATTCGTGAAGGAAGGACAAGCATCCTAGCGTATCTCAGTGACGTGTAGTGTATGCATATCATAGAGGTTATCTACTTTGGTAACTTATTTAGTTTTTCGCTATGGTAATTAAGCTTTTCTAGACACACGCTATATTCAAGACGGTGTTCGTTTATTGCTAAAAGGTACACACCTCTTGAACTCTTTGTTGATTACATTATTCTATACATATTTATATGTTTTCCGCTGCGTACTCGTGATTTAAATGGTTATTAGTTGCAAAACCCCAACAGTGGTATCAGAGCCATCGTATAGAATTCTAATTACAAAGAGTAAAATTGAACATTAGGGTTCTTGATTAATTTTAAGCCCTTTGGGGTTTTATTTATAAAGATTGGATCTTGATTGATAATAAAATTAATTAGATGAAACCCTAGGTTGCATGAAATTTTAAAGTGTTAAAATTCGACTTTTAATTGTTAATTGGTCCGTTTTGCTAGAAAATTAATTGTTAATTTAATATCCATGATGAACACATACAATTTATCTGGATTATATTTGATATAAAATTCTTTTGTAATTGTTAAATGTTTAATCGAATGTTCAATGCAATTGAGATTATGAGACTAAAAGTTAAAATAATTATTTTGTTTTCGATTTTTAGACAAATTGTTACAAAAATATCATAAAAATCATTCATCGAATGTTAAAACAATTTTGAAAATTATATGATAGGGGAGATCCACGACTGAGTAGCTACAACTTTGTAGTTAACATGGGCAAACGCAGGGGAAGTAACCCTAACTAAGTTCCTGACGGGGCCTGAAGTCGACTGAAATTTTTTATCAGCTTTTATGTGCTATGTGGTACTATTTATATAAGGATTACGCAATCGAATATATCGATGGATGTGGCCCGATTCATTGAAAAAAGGAGCCTTATGTGAATATGTACATAGGTTAATTATTCGATAATTAGAATCATCATTAATGTTTGCATGACTTTAATTGTTAAGTGGTTAACATAAATGTTATGAGTATTAGTTATTGTTATAAAGTTTGTTTTAATATTGACGTTGTGAGAAAATAAAAGTGGTTTTCAAAATAAAATTATAAACATTACTAATAACAATGGAAATAAGATTTAATTATAGACTATTAATTGATGAAAGTCTAGGGTGTGTCAATCGAGTGTGGTTATCTATAATGTTAGGACTCCATAACCTAAACTTCCCACGACGAGACATGCAATTTAATATGTATTATATTATGTTTTAAATAAAGATTGAATTTTATCAATGACGAAATTTGCAAAGTACTATTTATTTGCAAGGCTTATCATCAAGGGTTTGAGGTTTATATACTCTATAAATCCCTGATATCTTGCAAATTACTTAGGAAGCGCGAATGGTCCAGGGTTTGAATGGTTTTTAATCATTCTTTAATCTTTCCCTCGATACAAATCTGATACTTTAGAGTTGAAAACAACGTTGAAATCGCAAATTTTAAAGGTAACACTATTTATACATGAAATGTATAGAAAATAAGTGATACCATAATAACTAACTTAATTGAGTAAAGTTTTTATTAAAATTTATGATACGAAGATGTATGCATGCTTCTTCGTACATATTTGACACGTCAAATGTAAATACACTTTTTAAATAAGTTGTTGCCATCCAATTTGTAAGAACACTTGCATTTTCCTTTTACATTGCGTGAGACGTAGTTAGATTGCAAACCCAAGGTGATTATACACTCTTCGTGAGACGTTGGTGTCACATAATCATAATTCTTGATTGGACGACTTAATCGAGGTAAGCGAAGACCTTATGCTTGAGGCATAAATGGGATAAAACATGCTTACTAGTATATTAATATAATAAAGTAAGTCCTATAATGTTCTAAGAATTGCACCGTTGGCAATTATTGATCGTCAATTACCTTTTGAATACACCATTGCTAGCAGATCAACTGATGTGATGGTGGTATGTCAAGTTGGATCCTAGGCCTTAGATAATTAATTGTTATAGAATTTAAACATGGGTAGTTAATTTTTTTAAGGAGTATTATCGAAAATACTAATTCTTGAACTTACTATGTTTTGTAAATGGAACTACCTGTCTAAAACATAAACCATTCAGCTTTCAGGTCGATGTTTGAAAGAGAAAATTGTTTTAGTTCAAATTACAATGATTGGTTTCGTTCACCTAAGATGGTCTTGAGAGTTGAAAAGAAACTGTTTGTCATTGAACAACCTATTTCCCCTGATATCTTAATTGTTAAGTGTTGTTATTTGAATAATTGTTATGTGAATTATGATTCATAATAAGGTGGCTTGTCTTATGCTTGAAAGTATGACTCCTGAACTTTAAAAGACAATTCGAAAATTCCTCACGTTATGAAATGCTTCAGGAGATTAAATCTATGTTTTAGAAACAAGTTAGAGTGGAGTGGTTTAACCTGATCTAAACTTTCTATGCTTGCAAACAAGATGAGGGAAAAGCAGTTGGCCCATATGTCATTAGATGAAGAATTATGTAGAACTGGAATGTCTTGTTTATGTGCTCCCACAAGAGCTTAGTATTGGTTTAATCTTGAATGGCCTCACTACAATAAGCATAACATGGGGAAGACAGTTGGTGAACTACATGCTATGCTCATTGAGTATGAAAAGGGTTTACCTTAAAAGGCTGAAATACCATAAGTAATGATGATTAAAGGTGGTAAAATCCTAAAATCCAATAAGAAATTGCTTAAAGTTAAAGGTAAGGGTAAAGCTAATGGCAAGGGAAAGGATAAACAAGTTTATATCCCTAAGCCTAAAAACTCTAAGCCTTCTACTAAAGAGCACCCAGCTAAGGATGACACCTGCCACCACTGCAAGGAGGTGGGTCAATATAAGAGGAATTGTCCTGCTTACCTTGCTGAGTTGATTAAGAAGAAGAAGCAAGTTGGCACTGTCAGTTCTTCAGATGCCTTCATAATAGAATTATTTTCTTTTCCTACTAAATCCTGGGTGTATGACACTAGTTGTGGTACTCATATTTGTAACACAAAACATGGTCTTAAAGGAGTAAGAAAAGTTGAAACAAGTTGAAGTTTTAACTTGGTTTTACCTAATTGCCTTGTGATTTGTTTAGACAATTGTCATTATGCGCCTTCTATACTTAGAGGTGTTGTTTTAGTTCACCGTTTGGTAGAAAATGGATTTGTCTAGTGTTTTATGGATTCTGGAATGGAAGTTTTGATAAGATGTCGAACAAAGGTTTCCATGTTGTGGTATTGTCGTTACGGGGCCATTGTTGTTGTGTAAAACCCTAGTGATAATGTAACGACGGTAAATTAATGTATTTTTATTGGCTAAAATTGTACTTTGCTATCTAGTACCTAAACTTTTAAAGATACGTCTTGATTTTGACTAAGTGGAATTTCTATTACCATATACACACTTAATTAGTGGTTAAACCTATAACGAATTTTACGGATGTTATTTTCAGCATTACAATATTTATAGTATAAGTACCAAATAAGGGAGAAATGTAGAAAGAAGACGAGTCAAGGTCCGAGCTTGCCAAACTCGAGCTCGGCTCGTTTAAGATCATGAGTTTCAAGTTCAAACTCGTTTCGACCCTTATACTTTTAGCTCGAGTTCAACACTTATCATATTTAACATACTAGTTTGTTTAGTGAATTAGGCGTGAGTAGGGATGGCAAAATGGTGGCGAATTTCAGGGATCATATATACCATCCCCATCCCCGTTTCTCAACCCCATCCCCATCCCCGTCCCCATACCCATTGGGGAATCGTTTTACATTCCCATCCCCGTCCCCAACGGGGATCGGGGATTCAGAGATTTTTCACCCTTATGAATTGAGCATCAAAATTACACAAATAATCAAAAATATAAAAAATTGACATACAAAATGTTTTAAAAAGCATAAACTCATAAAAATATGTCTAACTCTTGAAGGCCTTCAACATCGTGATGATGATTATTTTTTTATTTAAACAAATGTATTAATAAATATATATTTAACTCTTGAAGGACTTCAACATCGCCCCGACGACAACTGCACCTATAACACCAGCCTGGAGCCACCCAACAAACGAATATGCAAATCAGTTAGCTTGATAATTAAAGCCACTAAAAATGATGCATGAAATAAAGTAACCTACCTGATTCAAGATTTTTTTCAATCGACTCGGCAAGTTCCGCAGTGCTCTTTAACTTGGAAGAAAAATCGACGATGTCTTTACTTGTGGTATAAGCAACCGCCATGGTGCCAATGAACACGCCGGCTGCACCGACGAGTTTTAGAGCAGTTTTGTGTTCAACCATTATTCTGATCGATAAGTTTGAGTGATTAATCTGCTAAGACATTATGTATAAAAAACACTCAAAACAATATAAACCTCTTAGACGACTTGTAAGAATAAGACAAATCTCATACAATTGATAAAAACACATCTCAGACAATTGATAAACAATAAAACACTCAAAAACTATGAACCAAATGTTAGATAAACAAAAAAAAACACTAAAAAACTATAAACCTCCTAGTTGGCTTGAGTAAGAATAATGTTAGATATAATTCTTACTCAAGCCGACTAGGAGGTTTATAGTTTTTTAGTGTTTTGTTTTTTTTGTTTATCTAACATTTGGTTAATAGTTTTTGAGTGTTTTATTGTTTATCAATTGTCTGAGATGTGTTTTTATCACAATTGTCTGAATTTGTCTTATTCTTAACAAACACACCCCCACCACCAAAACACCACACCCAAACTTAAAACAACAACAAACAAAACCCCACAACCAACACCAACGAAACCCACCAACAAAACCAACAACCACCCAACCCAAACAAAACCTACAAACACTTACCCACCACAAAACCTAAAAGCCAACACAAAAAACACACAGAACACGCCAACAAACACAACTACACCAACAATCCCAACAACCAAAAACAACATAACAACACCCCACAACCCCAACAGTCAGAACCACAACCCACCAAAATTAAACCCAAACCAAAAAAAAATACCCCACACTCACAAAAAACCACATACAAAATACCACAAACACCATAACCACAATATAAAACTACACAAAATAAAAAACACACCCCCCCAACCCAACAACAAGAACCCACAAAAACACATACAACAAAACCAAACAACCAACACAACACAAAAACCCAATATCAACCCCGAACAATTAACAACCCAAACAAAACCCAATACAACACTAACACACACTACCCCCCACCCCCAAACAAACAACCACCCAACAACCCAAAAACAAAAAAAAACTAAAAACTATCCAATCACCCTTCACACTTAACACCACCAACCACCACAAAAAAAAAACTAAACCACACGCACCCAATCCCCACCCACATAATAACAAACAATACAAAACCAACAACACCCGCAAAACATACAAAAACCTTACCCACATACCACCACAAACTAACCAAACATCAAATACACACATCAAAAAAACAAAAACAACATCAAATTAATCAACACCAACCCACACCATCCACACACCCCACCAAAAACCAAGACACTACCACCCAAAACACACATACACCAACACAGAACACACCCAAGACAAAACAAAAATCGACTAGGAGGTTTATATTGTTTTGAGTGTTTTTTATACATAATGTCTTAGCAAATTAATCACTCAAACTCGTCGATCAGAATAATGGTTGAACACAAAACTACTCTCAAACTCGCCGGTCCTGCTGGCGTGGTCATTGGCACCATGGCGGTTGTGTATACCACAAGTAAAGACATCGTCGATTTTTCTTCCAAGTTAAAGAGAGCTGCGGAACTTGCCGAGTTGGTTGAAAAAAATCTTGAATCAGGTAGGTTACTTTATTTCATGCATCGTTTTTAGTGGCTTTAATTAACAAGCTAACTGATTTGCAGATTAGTTTGTTGGGTGGCTCCGTGTTATAGGAGTAGTTTTTCTCCGTTGCGATGTTGAAGCCTCAAGAGTTAAATATATATTATTAATACATTTTTATAAATAAAAAATAATAAACATCACGATGTTTGAAGGGCCTTCAATTGTTAAAAAACATATAACACAAGTTGAGATTTTGCTTTGAAAAACATATGTATGGTGATGCTAATTGTAAGTTTTTGAATACCAACCAACCTCAATACTAGAATGGATAACTTCGATGTCGAATAAAGAACACACCCTAGCAGAATATATTGATCGACAGAAAAGAAAGAAAAAGAGCACAAGATGATAAACCCTAATCGAATGATTAGTATTGAAAGAATGAAGTACAAAACCTTCCCCCTCACCTCCTTTTATAGAGATGAGGGAGAGAACAAACAGGTTGGAAGAATTAACGTGTTTATGCACATAAATGTGTTAAAAGTGTGTACAAAGAGGCATGCAAAACAACTTTGTATCACTGATTTTAAAAACCTTTAATAATGACACTGTAGTGACATGCCTGGTTCACGGTAACACTAATCGAACGCAATAAGAGTAATCAAGTATGCATGTCTGCGTGAATCGAATTAAATAAACCAGAGTTCTTTAGGAAAAATCCTCCTTAAACTTCTCTTATAGTTTATTCTAGTGGGTGAGCCGTACTTCCCATGAGTCCATAGCGTCAGTTTTTAATCTTGAAATCAAGTTTCATAGTTTATAGTCTTATTAATTTTCTCAAAATCCAATTTTCCACAAAACAAATAATAGGTCACAAGAGCATTTATTTTAAACGGTGTAATTAATAGACTTGTTTAAAACATCATCTTTCTTAGGTAATAGTCTTGTATGCATACATATTAGGCGTGTATATGAGTAATCAAGTAAAAATAAGCACATAAAGACTAAAGCTAACGATGACATTAAATTAACATGTTAACATGTAAAATTCGAGTCCTCAAGCGAGTCTTCCCTAATTGGAGAACCATAAGACCTCACTAGGTTTTCATCAATGTGCCTATATCGCCCCATTCATCACAAAAGTTATTGAGTAGGTCTTATGGCCGGAACGATTAACATAGACTAAATCATACTAAATATGTAAAAGAGATAGTTTCCAAAAATAAAAGATTTTAGTTACCATAAATAAAATCAAGATCTTTTATATATGTAGTGTGATCTCTATAAAAGGAAACAAATATTTTAAATTAACAAGTTTTAATTTTATTCCCTTTTTAGCAACCATAAGTATCAAGATCTAGATCTACAGATTTTATTTAGTTATGACAAGGATTTATATAATCTTTGCCATATTTGCAAGAAAACATTAAATAAAATTAAGCGCAACAAATCAAGTTATATGAATTAAATCTAGGCGTGAGCATGCAAGACATGATATAATTCAAAAGTGTAACTCTAATGCCAAAACGAGTTGACTCATAATGCTACTATTAGGATTTAACATTCTAGGTAACTAACTTAGCTACGAGTGCGCAACGGATTGGATCTAGTTAAGGCACATAGATTAACACTTAATAGAGTAAATAATTATAACATAAGAGTAAATAATTACTTACCTCTTGATCTTGAACTTGAAACGGGTTAAGCACTTAAATTACTGCCTCTACGGTTGCTCACACAAACACGTCAACCGAGTACGAGTTGATTGCTAGTCACCTTCATAAATCAAAACACCACGTGTATATACCAATTACCAAACGCACCTTGTGAGATCTAGTAACCTAAAACCAAACAAAACCCTAATTCGGTTAGGGTTCTAACCGAATAAACATACTCCCTAATTCGGTTTGATTTAAACCGAAAACTAATAAACCCTAATTGGGTTTAATTCTTTTTTGATCTTGGAGAAAACCACCAATGAACACCACGTGTAAATCTTGGATCAAACAAGTGAAACAAGGAAATTGAAAAACCCTAAAGAGGGTTTACCAATTTCGGTGTAGGGGAATTCGGTTAGGGTTTTGAGGGAAAAGAGAGCACCAAAAACTTGTTAGGTGAATTTAGGGATTGTGTGGTATGAATAATGAGGCATGGGGTGAGGGTTTATATAGGCTTCAAATCCTAATTCTTATCAAACAAGAAAACCTCATTGTTTCCCTTTGCCCTCTCTTCTTAACAGACCCAAACAACCCTTTAGAACCCTTTTGGGATTCGGCCAAACAATGGCACCCCACGGGTTTGGGTTTAGTTTGTTTAAGTCCCTCGGTTTCATATTTTAAATATTCGTTATACTTTATTAAACATTTAACGGTAAATAACGATTATTTAAATATTATCGTAAAGTAAAACGTTCTATAAGTGTTTAATGCGTGTGCCCTCAATAGGATCACGTATTTCTAACGTATAACTTGCGAAACCGACTATCATTTTCCAACAAAAACTGCTGTGTCACATTTAATGCTCATCACTAATTTTAGGAATTATTACATTCAAAGCAATCACATATGTTTTAAACAAAGAAGGGATTTCATTTGATTCTTTTTATTCACAAAACTTCTATGATCTGATCAAATATGAAACACACGCACACAAAAGATTCAAAACCACACTCTAAAAACCACACACAGAGCAGATTTAAAAACATACTCACTCCTAATCTAAACACACACAAAGCGTATTTACAACCCTAATCTGAAAACACACACATGAAATTTAATATACATCATTATGCATCAACGGATTAAAAAAAAAAAAAACCGTGGAGCCGATTCACAAACAATCGAGTTCTAAACCAGAGATTCAAAACTCCCAAGGTATGAACTTTTTGAATATGTTATTAGAATACCCCAAAATTTTAAATATAATTGTTTTGGAAGATTTTTGAATGTAGATAATTGTAATTTTGAATGTATTTTACAATAGAGGATGGACTTTGCAAGGTATTCATTTGCAGAGGAATAATAATTGAAGTATTGTTATTTTTATGCTGCGATAATAATATTCAATGGGTTATGTTTGAACTTATATTTATATTAGCTTAACTGACATCTAAAATGCCATAAGAATGATGAAGCAATTCTTTGATCAGTTATGTAATTAATTTAAGATAAACATTATTAAAGCTTTAATTACCTGTTAGCGATAAAGTGTGTAATTTTATTATGCAGGTTAATTTCAATTGCCACATCTAAACATTAGTAAGTTTCAATTCATTTTCCTTTGTTTAGGTTGATGTGTTAATTTAGTACTTCTAAGTTTTCCACTCTAAAGATCTGTGTCATTGTTTATAAAATAGATGTTTCTGTGGAAATTTGAAACAAAGATTTGAATAGGTAAAGGTGTTCGATGAAATGTTTTGAAAGGAATTTATTATATAGCATGAATGATAGTCTTTCAACCCCATTTAAAAAAAGCAAATTTTTTTTTGTTTTTTGTAAATTATATGCCAAAACAAAAAAAGAAAAGCCATCTCGCTTTTTACAACACTCACTTGCTCTCTACCAAAATTCGTTTGTTGTTGATAAATTTAAATAAGCAATATCCACGAGATTAACACTGTACTCGCAATATTTCTGTGTTGAACAAAGTGGCTCTGAATTTTTTTCCTATAAGACCAAGATTTCAAGATTTTGCTTCAAGTCAAAGTTATGAATATTGTTAGTTTGTTTATAAAAACTATCTGACCATACTGAAATGGTGTGGAATTATATATTTGAGAAAAAGGATACATATTATTAACCAAACTAATTAACATGCTATCTTTTTACGCTTTCACATAGTTTTGAAATAATAAATTAATGCATATCGATAAGAACAAACCACACAACACAAGAACAACACCGAAATTCTCCAAAGATAGAATTCCTCTAATCAAAGCAAAAGCTTTATTATTAACAAAACACAAAAAGATAATCAAATACAAGAAAAGACCCTATATTTAAAAACCCTTCTTTGATTCTGCTGTAATTCCTACAAGCTTTCTCTTGACTAATTTATCTTAATAAAATCCCGCTGTTCAAACAAAAAAAATAAAAAGACCCCTATATTTATAGACAAGTAGAATCAACCCTTAAAAAAGATTGAATATTACCTTTCGCTAATTACTAAATACTCATAAATGATTAATAAATATAGTTTCCTAATTAACATTTAGAAATAAAAAGGAAAACAAATAATTTTATTAAAGTTCGAGATATTCAACCAAGTTGACATTGCGATCCAATGCCCCTGCATCATCCTCCCCTGCTTGAGAAAAACTCGTCCTTGAGTTTTCTTCATCTTCACACTCTCCGGAATATGGTGATAAATCAGACACATTGAAAATAATAGGCACGTTGTAAAGCCCCAATAGTTCAATCTTGTATGCATTGTCGTTAATCTTCTTTTAAACTCGAAAGGGACCAACAATTCTTGGCTTAAACTTCTTGAATCGTCCAGATAAAATCTCTCTTTACAGCAAATGGATCCAAACCAAACAACCTTCTTGAAATCACAAAAACCCGTTCCGCAATGCTTATTTTCTTGAGCACTATACCGGGTAAGAGTGAATAAATCTTCCTTTGCTCTTTTGATCTATATAATGACCTTTACTTCCTGGATCTTTGCATCAATATCTTTACTGTATGGGCTATCATGAGGATTTGACTTCATAGTCGTTCTTTCAGATTGATCTGACAGTTCTACAGATCCTGTTAGAGAGGCCAAGGTTTTGGTCTCGGGATCATCTTTTATCATATCCGTTAGCTTTCCAACATCTAATTTTCTTTCAACAGATTCCTCATTTCTCGCTCTAAAACTACCTTAACGCGTGACATGAATCACATCACCAAAAGCGGGTAGGGGTTGCTGATAGGGAGGCGCAAGTTTGTCAATTATTAGATTTTGTATAGTCGATACCCAATTTAACAACATTTCATATTGAATATATATATATATATACATATATATATACGGATGGGTTCTAAAGAAAACCATATATTGAGAGAAAACCTAGAAAACCAAACTACAAGGTAGTTTTTGCAAACATATCAAAACGGAGGGGTCAGATTTACCAACTTAAAATTTTATTCATTTCAACCACCAAACGCCCCCAAACCTGATAAAAAAAACACACACACGCAATCACTGATCGTTACCTTCATCCATACACTGATCGTGATTTCCACCACCATTAAAACCGATCAAAAATTCCGTCATCCGTCATCCTTTATGAGTCATAT
>BQNB010155111.1:0-15434 GCA_026074375.1 Tanacetum coccineum
CATATTTTTCATCGAGGATTTTATTTGGAATCAATTTGTCTACCATGCTTGAGGCATTTCATAATAAAATAGTATCCTTGAGGGATAACTTATAATCATAGCATGAGTAGCTGAAATTATGTGTTTGGCCAATGTTTATGTATGGCTATTAGATTATCCATTGAATAACAAATTCATAAAATTTATTTCGAGGACCAGTAGAATATGATAATTCATTCTGAATTTGCAACTACTTCTCTCCTCCTGAAGGGATTATCCTTCATCTATATCTTGTATATGTGCATTTAGGTGGAGTAATATAATTATCTAACACACAAAAAAACTGAAATGGGATATATGTTTGGTTTGTAACCAAGACAAATTATAAAATAAGGGATTTATAATAACATATTGGCATGATGTTAATTTTGTTGTTGTGTATATTATAATATGGCCCCATACAACAACAATTTTTTTTCTCTCAATATCTTTGAAAAATTAGAAGTAATTAATCAGATATTCATGATGAAATACTTACTCTAGAATGTTAAGCTCTTTTTGAGCTATTAATCATGCAAACTTGAGGTTGCGATTCGATGACCATTTAGACGATGCATCGATTCTAAACTCTAAATGATTTGATTCATACAATGGATTTGTTTGCCTACATATATCCATTTGTTTTCTTTGTAGAAAATTGAGGGATTAAGTCCTCATTCTAGTTGATTGATTAATAATCAACTTCTTTTAAGAGATAAGATTAGATTGAAGAATCTTATTCTTCTATAGTTTTCGCATCATTAATGACTCGGGATGGTAGAACCAATCATGCCAACAAATATTAGAATTATGGCCCATAAACTTATGTTGTGGCAATGATTAGCTTTTACTAATCTTTATAGAATGCATGTCGAGGAAGATACAAAAGTATATAATGCATCCTTAATATTGAACTTCGTTCCTCATGACAATTTTGTATTTCTTTTACGGAGCATAATGTATTAGCATAGATTCTTATGTCTATGAATATAGTGTGTAATATCTTTGACACACTTGTATTTTGCATACATCACATTGCATTTTTGCATAAAAAGCATTTTTTGCTCATTTTATTTACTGCTACTAGTGGTTTGTCATTGTCATACTATCTCGACCATATCCTTTACCATGATAAATTATCTTTAGAAATTTATCATTACATTATCATATTCACATGAGGGAATGAAGATCTTATATTGATCATTTTATCATATTCACATGAGGTAATTTATATAAATGCTAAAACTTTTCTCAAGACATTGTAAGTGACACAATGGCCTCTAGACATTTCCAAAGACATCGTGAGTGATACAATGATCTCCAAAACTTTTTCATGACTTTACATAATATTGTCTTAGATGATGTCGAAACTCGACACAGTTTGTCGATCCCACTGGTTATTTTACTATCCGACTCCGAGTTTGAACAGTCGCCTCAAACTTCTGAAATGCATATGTCATCATATGACCCACCGCATAGAAACATGTCGGTTAATTGGAACACAACTATTAATTTGTGACCTCGTAACGTGCCGCCTTAAGCACCTACTTTTGGAACGCGGCTTAATAATGTCTCATTCTTTTTCTTCCTACTTCTTGTGATTCTGAAGAATCATGCCGCCAAGAAAACAACCTCTAAGTTTGGCAGTTATCGAACGACTCATAGCCCAACATATGACTGACATGCTCTTTCGCTTAGAGCGGAACGATCCGAGATGCCAAAAACAAAACTCGCTTAAGGACCCTTGAGATAGACCACGCTGATGAGGGTCATACCTTCCGACTAGGATATCATTGGGAACGATACAACCAGTAGCCCCCACTCCGAAGAGAGAATCTCGATCATCATAGCTAATGATGACATTTTTATTTAAAACATTTCTTTGAAAACTCTCGATGTATTGTTCACTTTATGGTACAGATATTTTCACTCCCTTTAATAATTAATTGTTTGTACAATTAATTTACCATATCTTATTTTAACATCCTTGATATACCATTTCCTTGATATGTGCTTATTTTAGCCATTTGGTATTAACTCTCTTTAATAAGTAACTGTTTGTACAATGAATTCACCTATCATTTAGCATCCTTGACATATCGTTTCTTTGAGATATGCCTTTTGCAGCTATTGGTATTAATACTCCCTCGATTGCATCAATTAATTTTATGGATGACTCTCTATATTCTTCTGGTTTGTAATCTGTTAAAACAAATGACTCTCTACGTTCATTTTGTTGATCGAATTATTCTTTAAGTTCATTTATTTTTTACCGTTACTATATTTGTACGGATATCCTTGATACTTACTTATCTCTACTATTATTATGATCAATTGGTTCTTTCATTTGCTTGATTATTCGTACAGATGATTATTTATACTTTTTTGATTCATTAAGATAGTTTAACAAGCTAACCGGGCCAAAGATACATAGTAAGCCCATGACACAAGCCTATGGCCGGTTAAGATAGAAGTATTTATACCCTCTCCACACATGGAGAGGGTGTTGGTTGTTCATTTGTTTCACTCACACTTAATCTAATATTATCTTCTTTGTTTCTCTCTCTAACTGTTCATCCAACCACATCTTTCTCTATCTAAAACTCTATTCGAATCCTTCCCTTATATGTGTTAAGATATTCTACAATTGGTATCAAGAGCCATGGGGTGTTTGTGAAGGTTTTGTGTGCGTTTTTCTACTCTTTTTGTTCGTATAGTTTGGTTCGATCCATTCAAAAAGTTTTCACTTTTTGAGGGTTGAAGAACCATAAAGCTTTAAACTTTACTCTTTATTTATCTTTGTTTAGGCTAGAAGTACAAGAAAATCTTTGAAAAACCATCAAAAACTTCATCTTTTTTAGTCTTTTTGGTTAGAAAAAGGGTTTTGTACTAAGAATCTTGATTTCAAATTTTCGTGACAAAAACGTTAAAGTTTGTGTTTTTAAGGTTTTATTAGTCTTAGATAGGTAAGAAATACAAGAAAAATCGGGTAAAAACGTCAAAAAGTGAGTCTTTTTAAGATTTTTGATTTTTGAGTTTCGGAGTGTATTAGGCGATTTATACGTTTTCCTCTAGGCGAAGTATACGTAATTCCTTGTTCAGGCGATTTATAGTTATCCATGGCCGAATTATTCGTGTCTATCTAAATAGGCGTTTTACAGTTTCCCTATAGGCAATTTATACGAGCATTTGAACACGCGATTTATACGTATCATATAACAAAGGCAATTTATACGTTGTATTTGGTTAGGCGACTTATACGCTTTGTTACCAAGGGTGATTTATACGCTGTGTTACAAAGGGCGATTTATACACTTTGTTACCAAGGGCGATTTATACGCTTTGTTTCCAAGGGCGATTTATACAAGGGCGATTATAAAAAGGCGTATTAATACGTGTTTATTCTCCTAAGGATGTTTTAGACATTGTTTCTTCAAGGAGATTTATACATCATTGTGCTTTGGTGATTTATAACGCCTTTACTTGGGACATTTTTACACTTTCTATGAAGTGAAATTATTCGGTTGTTCTTTGGTTTGTAAAACCGTTGAAATATTTGTTTTTCCCGGTTTTTATCCAAGATTGTCTAAAATCCCGTGTATTCCAAAGACCTCAATTTCATTAATCAAAACATCACTTTTCAACACAACAACCCTCACAATCACTGTACGTTCGTTTATCTTATCACAGTAAAATGGATTTATTTATTCCACTTGGATACATAAGATAGATTCTCACTCCTTGCTGAGTTTATGATACCCCTGGTTTGATGTCTACTCGTCCATCGATGTGGGACAAGGGACTTGTTATGATACGTTAGAATAGTCGAATGGAACTTTAACATGCAAAATAGAGAGCATGGGAGAATGATAACAATGAATCGTTGAATTTGAATGGTCCACTCATTTGGCCTACTGTTAAAGGAATTGTGTGTTCAGAAAAAGAAAATTGCTGAATTATCTTTTTTTTTTTTTGTTGCTGAGAAAATTCAAGATAACTGTGATATGGAAAGTATCCAGTTTCATTTCTTCAAGGTTCTACCAATGATATCTATTTACTTGTCAATCAATCTCAAAAGTTGCTAATGATGTTAGTGCAGAGTGTTCAGTTTACTTATGCAAGGACGTTTTGACTAAGCAGGAAAGCAGAGATGGTAAGTTGTATGATGCATTTGATTAAGTTTACTCACATTATGGGGGAACATTCAAAGTATTAGTTGAATTAACTCAGCTGATTAATGTATCGAACATCTACACATGAAAATTGAGCAATTCAAGTGATACAAAGTTATTAAAACAGTCTTTCCACCAAGAATGGAGCAAATTGTCTGGGATTGATGTACAAGCCCGTGAAGGATTTGAATACAAAGACTTGGATCCGCTTTCATGCTTATTCTTGAATACATGAAGCTCCATTAATGAAGTTCCGTCTTCTGTTGAATAAACATCAGATACACTTGCTTTTGTAGCAAATCAGCAGATGACACCACTACACTTAAAACTTATCTGTCTTCATTACAAACAATTCTCAAGCTTCAACAAATAGTTTTACCATCTCATTTGGATCAACTTTCTATCCCAAATCAACATTACTCTCTTACTTATCCATCACAACTCAAATTCAATCATTCAGTGCCGTTCATTCATCATAATCCATTTACAGTTCAGAGGGAATCATCAAACCTCTCTCTTCCACAAATTGCTTATCCAATCACCTAAGTTAATACTACAACAATGACTGAGTCAACCTCTATGCGACTTATAGTGTTGTTTGTTCCGTATTTCTTCCAGGAGATGATCCAATTGCTTGTCTCAACAAAGCAATGGCCTTTCTAACTGTTGTGGCTTCGTCAAGGCTCCCTTCAACTAATAATTAAATTAGAACTACCTTAAATCCTATAAACCATGCCACTATTCAAGATGGCAGGGTCACAGTGCAACAAGCACATGGGAGACAAGGTTAAAGTTATTCGGGTACTGGGTATAAGAGTAATGCTACTAGCTCTGAGGGAAACAATGCAAGCGGACAAGCAAGAGTTGTTAAATGCTACAACTGTCAAAGTAAAGGACATTCATGGCCCTAGACATGCACGCACCTAGCGATTCGTACGGGAATGACAACATGGTATATGGAGAAAGCAAGTGCAATGTTAGCTGAAAAGCTCAGGAAGCTGGTCAAATTTTGGTATGAAGAGAAAATGTATTTCTTGCAGATGCCAGGGGTTTCAGACTGTCAAGCTCTTCAGAACAAATCATTCCAAACAACTGCTGCTTTTCAGACTAGGATCTTTGATACTTATGATTCGTCTGTGATGACTATTATTCGAATGCTAAAGAGTTTTCTTTATGGCCAACAATATTCAAACTATGGTTTTCTGACATTATCTTAGTGGTTCCTCCATTCTATAAACCTATCTTAATGATATGGAAAATCAAGGTGCGCATGCAATGCAGGATATTGAACAACCACCAGCTGTAGATTTTACAGATATTGAGATAAATAGTGATAGCAATATCATTCCATACTCTCAATATTAGCCAAGGAAACACAAAAAGACTAATGTTCAGGTTATAATTTGCAAGGCACAACAAAATTCAATGATTTTATCTGTGATTGAAGAAATGTCGGAAACAAATGCTAATCATGTTAAATAATGGGGAAAAAGGCTAATATGGAACAGAATAATGAATCTGTAACCGCTGAGCTAGAGAGATATAAAGAACGAGTCAAAACATTTGAACAACGCCTTAATATCAATTTAAGTAGTCATGAAAAGATGTTTGATTCTCATATATGGATTGATCATGAATAGGGAGAAGCTTGCACTGAAAGAACAAGTTTAAACTCTCTTAAGCAATAATCTTTCAAAACAAATCAACGAAAAAAGAGATGTTTTATTGCTGTTAAGTGTCATTTTATATACTTTTTGGGTTGGTTTACCTCTATATCTTGCATTTATGCCTAAATAGGTATTGATCGTTCCTTTTTTGGTATTTAGGCATTTGATGGAATTGGAGGAAAATACCCTGGACTTGGGCGTACATTTGGAGAAGAACGGAAAGATTACATCTACACCAAAATCTATAAAGAAATATTCCAAACTAGTGGCTGGCGACGGTTGTTCTTGAATTACACACGACTGTAGAGTCATGAGTCTTATCCGACGGATTGTTCTCGTGTTTTTTCGATGTCGGTGATGTTTATTTATGTCCGACTCTGGTGAGGTGTCACCCTACTTCTTGCGACACCGTCGGGACAAACCGACCTAGGTTTTGCCTATAATTATAGCCCTCATAAAGTCATTTTTATCAAGAGCCCTTACACCTATGTCACGATTTTAGGGTTTGTAGGTGTTTTTCCCAGTAACTTAGAAGCTTAATTCAATCCATAAAATTTGTATGGTTTTAGTTTGATTATAACTTATATCTTACAATAATGTCTTCAATTCTTTTGTATTTATTTCTGATTTCATATTATTTGAGTATGCTATGGCTAATTCATCTAGTATTTATTTAAGTATGCATAGAAACCTTGTCATTGATTGATGTTTATCGTGTTTGTTTGAGCAGATTCAACTAGTATAATTGTATTTGTTTTAATTCTTGTTTTCCTATGCTTCTTATTGATGATGTGCGTGTTAGGCTTTAGAAACAGTTTTGTTGTATCGTAGTTGATATGTCTTAAGGAAATAATGTATTGTGTAGAAAGGATGACCATCGGACGGGTAACAGTCTTCATACTCCCTTTCCCTCTAATATGGTTGATCACTCTTAGTTATTTCACATGCCATTTAGTATACCTTTGGGGCCTTGTAATAGTCTTCATACTACTTATTGTGTGTTGCCATAATGGAACATTAAATTGACGGTGGGTTCGGTTACTTGTTTATCCGTTCATGACTACAGGAAATACTTACACATTACATCTCAAGTGTGACAAGCATAGTTAGAAGTGGATCGCTAACAAGGAGTAGTGCATCCTAAATAAGTACGCTTCGTGTATAATTGTTATTTCCATTAGATTAGGAATTAGTAGTTAATTAGATTTAAAACAACAACCCAACCTTTCAACCGAGATTTATACTTGACTTTTGCTAAATATAAAAACACAAAAGATATTCCTTCAACCCTTAGACCTTAGTGAAACATTTGATCCGCATTTCACAGTGTTATCCCGTAGAGAACGTAATCAACCCTGAGCCTTGCCTATACTTCACTACAACGTTTAGGTACACTGGCCTAAGAGTTGTTAAGAACTTCGTGTAGAGTTCCTACGTTGTCGCATCAATTGCTAACATTTCACGGTTTTTCAAAATGAATCAAAGAAAAGGAAGATTAAATTGTGGAAATGCAAATTGATTTGGAAAAAGAAGATAAGGAACTTGATTCTACTTTCTTTTTAAAAGTGGGTCAATCTGCTCAAACAATGCACGTGTTTAACTAAGCACATGCCTTTTATGATAATATTAGACACAAACATCAAATCGTTTGTATTTAGGATTGCTCTAGCGGATGAAACAACTTTGTATGATGGTTTTGTTATGTCTGATAAACATGTTGCTATGCCTGTGATTGATGATGAGGAAACACTGATTTTGGAAGAAGAGAGTCGGTAAAAAATGTCTGAAAAAAGCAAAGGGATCCAGGGTTTATAATAAAAACACTTTCTCATAAAACCTATTTGTTTATGAAAGTTAAATAAACTAACTGATGATTTTGGGAAACGTTTTACTCCACAACAAGAATTGTCGGCTGCACAAGCTTTCTGGTTGTGTATGTCCGATCCTACCAGTAAACCTTCTGATGCATTACTTGTCAACATTAGAATCCTCTAAGGAAACTTCCTAAAGGATAAAGCTTTAGTGAATAAGCCTTAAAAAGTTAAATTCCATCTTGCTAAGTTTTAGGACATGTGGTTGACGATAAGGATACAATAATGGCTTGTACAGAAGGTGAATGGGGGTTTAAACATACAAAAGCTGTGTTTAACAATGAAATTATTCCATTTTTAAAATCTTTAAAAGACATATTCAATGTTGATAGAGATCTTCTAAATGAAATAATGGAACAGTAATGAAGTTTTAGGACCAATTGGAACGCTTTGTTCAACAGCTTTAGTCGAGTACATAACAATGTTTGGAAATTGCTAAAAGATTTTCTTCTTGGAAATATGATCGACGCTCTTAAATAAATATTGTATCATATGATGTTTTTAACTGTGATTGAATTCTATGTCGTTGAATGGTGAAAACTGTACATATGGATGGAAATAGAATAAATATCTTGTTATCTTGAGGCGGCTTTTGTAATCACAAATGCTGTTTATGAATCTTTTGAATATGTCACTCACAACTGAAAAATATTGTAGTTCTCTTGACATGCTCAATACCAATCAATCAAGAAATTTTTAAAAAACCGTGAATTTTGTGATAATCAAAGTGCTCTTGAAATTCTAGAATTTTTTAAAAATAATGATTTGAAAGCTCAGCTTCAAGACAAAGACGGTACCATTTGTAAGTTAAAGGACATGATTAAATCAATAAGAGAAAAGTCCAAGGATGAGAATGTCAAGTATGATTATTGTGAAATTGAAACAAAAAATGTGGAACTGAAGAGTAGTGTGGCAAAATTGCTTTCGAAAAATGAGCATCTTTGTAATGAAATTTATATGTTATACACAGGTTTTTAAAAAGAGTTCTTGCTCAATTTAAAAAGACACGTGTTCGTTTTTAAAGAAACAGAGTGACTCTTTAATGATAAACTAAACTTAAAATCTGCAGAGATTGAGGCTTTAAAGACTCTCAACATAAGATAAGGTTTTTGTAAGATGAACATTTCATTAAAAAACAATTTATGAAAAATAAAAGGAAAAGAGATTATTGATATTGCTGCACAAATACTATATGCCAACACTATTGTTTCAGGCATGTTCAAGCTAGATTTAGAACCTTTAGCTCCTAGGTTATTGCAAAATAGGGAGATACACATAGAATATCTTAAGTATACTCAGGAACAAGCTGATATTCTTCGAGGAATAGTCGAACAAGCTAAAGCAAAACAACCTTTAGATAAAGAGTTAGACTTTGCATGTAAGCATGCCCAACGAATTCAGGAGTTACTTGTATATGTTGAGATCTGCCCTAATCGCGAATTATTCTTAGTGCAAATAGTAGGTTGTATCAACACCCTCTTGATGATCTAGAAGTTACTGCTGCTAAGGTTAGAGTTACTGCTGTTAAGCATAACTTAGTGCTGCTCATTAACTTTGATGAAACATATGCTAAGTAGTTAGTACTGCTAGTATAAAGTTAATACTGCTAGTTCACAGTTACTACTGTTAGTATATATTAGTACCGCCAATACAAAGTTAAGACTACTTAGTTAAAGTTAATACTGCTAGTACAAAGACTGCATGAGGTTACAACTGTTAGTAGAAAGGTACTACTGCTAGTGTAACTTAGTACTGCTAGTATATGTTAGTACTGCTAGAGTAAAGTTAGTACTACTGGTGAAGATTGAAGAAAATATTCTAAGTAGTTACTACTGTTTGTACACAGTTAATGCTGCTGGTGTATAAGTTACTACTGCTAGTGTTCAGAGTTAATGCGGCTGGTATAAAATTACAACTGCTGAAAAGATTAAGACTGCTAAAAGAGTTTCTATTGTCAAGGGATGGATAAAGACATAAGAAAAGATAAAGATTGCTTATGTGATAAGTATGAGATATTTTTGTAAAAGATACGTATAAGTTATTTGTTTAGAAGATCATGATAACTTAGGAAAATATTGTAAGCCAGTTAGGACTCCCTGATGTATAAAAGGAGGTCCTAGGGCATAGAGTTAGATATCTAGAAATTGTTTGTTTTGATATCGATATAGCTTCAAGGTTTTGTAACCCTAACACTATTAAGAGTGTTCATATTATATTGAGGCTGAAAGTTTGGTAAACTATTTATTATTGATCTTATTCATTACTGTTTCATTGATGTTCTTCTTAGTATCATTGACTAGATTCCGCATAGTCTTTGATATTCACAATAAAAGTTTCTATCATAGTTGTTTTGAATTTATTCAATACAACTTAGCCTTATACAAGCTAAGCAAGATCTATGCTATTGTGATCAACAAGTGGTATCAGAGCTTGTGAGAAGTTTTGAATAAGAAGAAACTTTACTACATATAAGATCTACTTTTTCAAGAAGCAATGGATTCTTAATCTACTCAAACCATCAAGCTACCCATACTCCAACCTGGTGAGTATGATCTCTGGAAGATGAGGATGGAGCAGTACCTACAGTGCATTAATTACACTCTATGGGAGATCGTAGAAAATGGTAATTGTGACAACCGGCAATTTTCAGAACTTTAAATGACAATTTTACCCTTTGACTTTTCGGGCCTGACTTGACTTTTGACCTTTTGACTTTTTATGGTCATGTAAAAATAATTACCGCGTAACTAATAACTTTTCTGGACTTATTTTAATAATAAATCATAATTATTACTACATAATTCTCATTTATAAATTTTTTATCTTTTTCAAATTTATTTGGCTAAACAGAGAACAACGCGTACCGACACGATACCAATTATTTAAATTTAATTATCAAACTTTATTTAATAAAAATATTTAATAAATTAATTATCATTTATTTAAAAATGTTTATTATTAACGTGAATATTCGAGTTAATGTTTTATTTTACGAATAAAGTATACCGGTGTTTGATAATAAACAAAACGAACATTTCTAATGAGCGTTACCAAATATTTATGAAGTATGGCCAAGTAAATACTTATTTTCAATGGAAAAATTATTTGAAAAACAATGGCACAATTTTCGTCTTTTGAATCATCCGTTAACCCGCCCAAACGAGCCTTGAACGATTATTTTACAAAACTATACTAAATAGTTACACCTTTAGTCCCTGGGGAATATATTTATAAAACCTACCCTAGACTTCTAAGGACTTGTCACCTTGTTTTAAACATTGCAATATATAAACAAAAATACTAGTTATTTTTCTCATTTGAAACAAAACCTAAACACACATACCACCACAAAAAGATTTCCGGCGCCGTCATGGTGTTTTCTGGCCATCGGAAAACTTTTTCGGCGAGATCGCCGTACCTCCATCAACCGCTGCTACATACCTCCATCCACCACCATCTCCTCACTACGCACTCCACCACCACGTCACTAACCTCCATCACTCTAGCTGTCACTCCCTTCGATGAGCCACCAGATCCACCCCTCGTCACTGTCGCCGTGACCACCAACAACATCCTAAAATCTTGTTTTCTTGCCTTGTTTTCCATGCATGGTAGTTACAACGATTGTAAAATGAAATGAATAAGTCGGTGGTTGACTTGATTTGAATTTGTGTCGAATAGGGGCTGTCCGCCACCAAACCACCATCATGGTGGCGGTCAGACGACGGTACAACCACCACAACCGCACCTTGTGGTGTTGGGCTGTGATGGCGCAACCCCATGGGATGTCTCGGGTGGTCAGCCGCCCAAAACCACCACTATGGTGGCGGCTGAACCCACTGTGACCACCACAGCTGCACCATGGTAGTGTCGGGCTTGTGGTGGTGATTCCCCATTTACTAATTTAATTTTTATAAATCATTTTCAGTTTTGCAATATATAACATAAAATAAAAAAATATTAGTGTTATTTTTCTCATTTGATACAATACCTTAAAAACACGCATTACCACACGTAAAAGATTTCCGCGACGTCAATGGTGTTTTGTACCTGGCCATCTGGAAAACGTGTTTTAAGCGAGAGATCGCGTACTTCATCAACCGCTGCTATCATACTCTCCATTACCACCACCATCTCCTCACTCGCACTCACAACAACCACGTCACTAACCTCCATCACTAGCTGTCTCACTCCCTTCGATGAGCACCAGATCCACCCCTCGGTCATCTGTGCGCCATTCTAGTTGACCACCAACAACATCCTAAAATCTTGTTTTCTTGCCTAGTTTTCCATGCATGGTAGTTACAACGATTGTAAAATGAAATGAATAAGTCGGTGGTTGACTTGATTTGACATTTGTGTCGAATAGGGGCTTGCTCAGCACCAACCCTACCTTCTGCTGGTGGCGGTCATGACGACTAGGTACAACCACAACAAATCGCACCAGTGTGGTCGTTGGGCTGTGATGCGAACGCCCGATGGGATGTCTCGGGTGGTCAGTCGCCCAAAACCACCACTATGGTGGCGGGCTGAACACCATGTGACCCCACAGCCGCCACCATGGCTTGTGTCTGGGCTTGTGGTTGGTGATCTCTCCCGCCATTTTTACTAATTTAATTTTATAAATTAATTTTCAGTATTATATTAATTTTTCCTCGATTTTGTAAAAATGCGTCTAATTGAGGGTTTGGTATTTGCATGCAAATTCTTGCCATTTATGGGCGTTTGGATTTGTGAATAACAACCCATATAGGGGTGTTTGTTTATGTGTTTATGGCCTATTAGGGGTGTTTGGGACAGCAGCCCTAAATAAGGGTGTGTTTGGTTTTACTTATATTTAATATTTATGTAAATTTGACAAATTATTAAATTATGGACAAGCGAAAAATACTTGTGATATTGATTGATGGAAAGAGGTAAATATTTGTTTATGTATTTTTATATACATGGAAACGTTGTAGAAACGGCAAGGTCATGCCGAAATTTTTAAAAATCTATATACTTAGTAATTTTTCTCTTAAATTTCTATTATCTTAAAAATCCGATAAAAGGACAAAGTTATATAGTCTTTTTATATTTATCAAATTATAAATATACAATAACCTAGTGAATAATCGAAAACTATACTTTTACAAGCGATATAATTATTTTAACTAAAACCGTCAAGAAACTGAAACATCAACTTATAATATATTATTTTATAAATCACGACTAAAAGACTAAATAAAAAACTTTTAAAAGTTTTAAAGACATTATTTGTCTAAATTGTAACCTTAAAACATATGTTTACGTTTATTAAATAAATCTTTAATGAGTTATTTAGTAATTTTCCGAACGCGTGTCGGATAATATTGTTTTAATTAATATCTCACATTTATTATATATAATACTTATAAAGAATTATATACTTTAAATAATGCGCTTTCGAATGTTTGTCTTTGGCTATATAATCCTCGACATGAATTATATACCCGTCCGTTTTCATATGTGATATATACGGGATATATTACATACTTTGCTTTATCCTTTGGTTCGTTTTATTTGGTCAACCACCGAAGCTTTATAATTTGGAATTTGAGTCTTTTAACAATGTGTCGTGTCGATGTAACTATCTATCGGAAAACCCAAGTACGTCATCCTAAATTGGTGGGTCATAACCGTTAAGTTAAGCCGCATCTTCTTGATCGAGTCGTTTCGGTTTTCATTATGTTTTTGCCTAATATTTGCATATCCGTCAATTGTTCTGCAACCTCAAGGTGAGTTCATAGCCTCGCATTTAATTCTTTTTATGTTTTAAAAACCCGCGAGGGAGATACACACTTGTTTTAGAAAATCGAACACAAGTGATTTTATTATGTGAACGTTGCTATGAGTGTTATGTTGTGGCCCTTCCTTCATGAACCGTTAATCACCGCTAACTGGTGAACGCTGATGCAATAATAATAGATCTATTTTGGCCTAACGACGTGTCTGGCGTGTGTTCCTTGCGAGGGCATACGGGGAGTGTGTAGCACTATCACTCCAGGTTGGGCACATGGTTAAGGTTCGGTTCGTGGCTCTAGCATCGTTGTGATTGTTCTATGAACTAAATTTTTTGCTATGCTTGTGTTCAAAATGATTGTTTATAAACTCTATGTCACTTAACATTTTCGTTGACTTTTTAACATGTTTATCTCAGGTATATACTTCCTAGCTTGGATGGGATGGAATGCGGATATCGAAGGACGTGGACTTGGTGAACTTTGCACAAGTTTTCTAAAAGTTATGACTTATTTGGGAATAAGTTTTCTAAAAGTTATTGGGCCCTATCTGGCATGTGTTCCTTGCGAGGGCATACGGGGACATATTGTATTTAGTATTGGGGGTGTGTAGCACTATCACTCCAGGTTGGGCACATGGTTAAGGTTCGGTTCGTAGCTCTAGCATCGTTGTGATTGTTCTATGAACTAAATGTTTCTCTATGCTTGCGTTCAAAATGATTGTTTATAAACTCTATGGATTCACTCAACGTTTTCGTTGATGTTTTAGCATGTTTATCTCAGGTATATACTAGCTAGCTTGGATGGGATGGAATGCGGATATCGAAGGACGTGGACTTGGTGAACTTTGCACATTTGACAAAATATTTTAAAGGAAAATTGTCATATTATGACTTATTTGGGAATAAGTTTTCTAAAAGTTATTGGGACCTTGTAACTCTGATCTTTTTAATAAAAATTAAATGTTATTTACCGTGACTCGTGAGCTTGTATTATGATGTAGCACCCCAATGTTGAGTTCCGCTGTGTTGTAAATTTGGGGGTGTTACAATACAGTTGGAAATACAGGGGCATATCCACCAAGGGTAGTCAGATTTTATAACTACAATAGTGAAGGTCATATTGCTAAGCAGTGTACTGCAAAGAAAAGGGCGAAAGATTCTGAATGGTTTAAGGATAAGATACTACTTGCTCAAGCACAAGAAGCATGAGTTGTATTGAATGATGAGAAACAGGATTTATTAGATGACAATTTAGAAGAAACTGATGACTGTAAGGATCTCTAGTTACAAGCTACAAGAAATTTCAAGGCAGACCACATTGATGCATATGATTCAGACTGTGATAACGAAGCTACAGCAAATGCAATCTTCTTAAAAAATTTGCCTCCTATTGGTTCTTTCAATGATGACACGGTTAAACCTAGTTATAATTCTGACATACTCTCTGAGGTACCTCATTACGACACTTATTATTATTCTGATATGCTTAATTCTAATATACAAGAGCTGGGGTATATTGGAAACAATGTATCCAATAATAAGTCATATGATGAGCTTACAAGTAACAACAATGTTATATCTTATATTGATTATATGCTTACTATTAGAAACGATGAAGATAACTATGTTCCTCCTCCTGTACAAAAGAATTATATAATGTTGTATGTAATTAAACAAATGAAATCTCAAGTAGATATATGTAAAACGGTAAATCAAGAGAAACAAAGTATGAATGAATCATTAACCAGCGAGCTTGAACGATACAAAGACAGAGTCAGAGTTTTAGAATATGCAGTTAAAGACGGTCATTCTGAACAGGAAACACATCTAAGTCGTGAATTATACACTGCCATTTCTGTTCGTTATAGAAAAGTATCTGAATATGAAAATCAAGTCTTTTCTCAACAAACTGAAATGAAGAATTTAAATAATCACATTGCTTTTC
>BQNB010155115.1:4318-15433 GCA_026074375.1 Tanacetum coccineum
CATATCGATTATTTTAAAGTTATTAGGTATCGAAGATGTTTCCGCGGGTATTTTTTTTTATCTGAATAAATCGGAACTTTTGTAATATTTTTTTTTCCCTCCTACTTTGTGCATACAAATTTAAAAAAAAAAAAAACAAAATAATTTAAAAAAATTAAAAAATAAAAATAAAATAAAATCGGGCTGGCCCAAAATGGGAGCTCGTTACTGTAGCAGATGGCCCACTGTCAAAACGACATTAGGCGTCAAATCCACTGTCGTTTTGACAGTGGGCCACCTGCTACAGTAACGGGCTCTCATTTTGAGCCAGCCCGATTTTGTTTTTTTTTAAATTATTTTGTTTTTGTTTTTTTTTTAATTTGTATGCACAAAGTAGGAGGGAAAAAAATATTACAAAAGTTTCGATTTATTCAGATAAAAAAAATACCCACAGAAATATCTTCGATGTCTAATAACTTTAAAATAATCGATATGGTCACAAACGTACAACCCATTATATTAAAAAAACCCATATAGCAAAAAAAAACAATTTAAACATGAGACCCAACACATAAGTCATATAAAAAATATTACTAAAAATATACATATTTGTCGACAAACTAGCCTAAAATTCGCATAAAATGTGGCCAAAAGTAAAAAAAAAAATACAAAACGGTCCCTCAACTTTTAAACTATTTACGATTATTTACACAAAAAATCCCGTAAAAAATTAACAAAAAAAACACGTCAGGTTTTAATTGTTCACAACTTTTTTACATTCATCGGCTCAAAAAAAAGATATCGAAACCGTCCCAAAAAAAAATTATTCGGGAAAAAATTAACATGTCCCAACGCAAAAACAATTTTCCTGGAATCAATAACAAAAAAAAAAGAAAAAATATCCGGGAAAAAATTAGCAAAAAAAAAAAAAACCCAAAAATAGCCTAAAATCTGGCCCAAAGTAAAAAAAAATACAAAACGGACCCTCACCTTTTAACTATTTATGATTTTCTTACACAAAAATTCCCGTAAAAAAATTTACAAAACCGTCCCAAAAAAAGAAAATATTCGGGAAAAAATTAGCCCGTCCCAACGCAAAATTTTTTTCCCCGAATCATACAAAAAATGAAAATATAAAAAATTAACCCCGTCATAACGCATCGGCAAAAAAAAACCCCAAAACGTAAAAAAAATTATTCGGGAAAAAATTAGCCCCGCCGCAACGCACGGGTTCTTTTGCTTGTTCTTAGAACATTGGGTACCGTTGGTGTGTAGGGTGTTGTCATGGTCAAAAGTGGTGCAACCTCACCACATTTTCGTATAATACCAGAATCTATCAAATAACACAAACACTCATCCCTCATATAAAAGTTGTGTTATGTGTAAAAATGATGTCATGAGTCTACATAACCCATTAAAACACAAATGCAATAAAAATAAACACCGCCGCGTATACTGGTCCTGACGGCGCGAAAGCCGACCAGCCACTGCGATGGTTGTGGCGCCATAAGACTCGGCTGGTGCGATGACACAAAGTCACAACGCCACCTTTTGACTTGACGCAAATACTTCTTTTAAAAAAAATGGTATTTCAAGTCATTCGCATACTTGCCGAAAAAGATGATGAGCGAGAAAATGAATCCATGTCACATAATTATTCTGGTAGATTTACAATTAGCCTTATTTACTATGTTTATATAGCATTACTCCACTTAATTACTCAGTAATAAAAAGTTTTGTTTACTAATGACCAAATGGCTAAACACATCATAATCTGATGAACATCTGTTTCGATTAGTAATTAGCAAAAACATGTAACTGGAAAATGTACTAAATCAATACACCATTTCAAAACAAAATACACCTAAACCCAAACATTAAAAACAGACCATACTCACAAATCACCATCAGGCCCTCGACTCGAACCAACAGGACTAATCGGCTCACTCAAATCGCCATCCGACTCATCAAAATCTTCTTCCAGCTCAAGTACCGAAATCACATCACTAACACCATGAATCACAAGCCAATCGCTATAATACATATCCGGAAACACAATGTTAACCTCATTAACCTTTAATGTAACGCCAGATCTCGTAACACTAACCCGAAAACCATTCAAAAAAGTATCCAAACTCAAAATCGACCCGTTTTCAATACTCACAAGCTCGTTCAACGAAACTTTACACGGCAACACGTGTCGTAGAAACAACGACGGATAATCCGGAAACCGATCCGAATAATCAACCATTACTTCATCAACCGGTGCAAAAACAGTCAAACCATTCCGTTGACTTTGACTTTGACTTTCTTCAAACCCTAACCCTAACAACTGCAATTTCAAAAATGAAGCCATAACAGAATAGCCTCTAGATATCAACACATTTCCGGCATCGTGAAACGCACCGTTATCACCGCCGCCGTTCATTTTCCGGCAACCGTTTCCGCCACCGATCGGCGCCGGAGCATCTGCAGTCCAAAAATCGGGATCGAAAAAACTTTCAATGCCGAAAACAGCTAAAATGCCGTCGTCGAAAATCGGCGAATCGGTAATCCTGACGTTATTTATCGAAATGTGATCAGATGATGACGTGGAGGTTATGATCAGGTAGTGATCTGATAACATTGTAGGGATTCGTGTACGGGCGATGAGTGATCGGAGACTCGAAGACGAGAAGATTAACGGCGAAAAGTGGTATTGGAGAAGCGAAAGTGACGGTTGGCCGAAATGTGCGAAAATTAGGTCCGGCGGTGCGAAAATTGTGGCGGAGGTGGTTTTGGAAAGTAACGAGTTCGCGTCGTGGTTTAGAGTTAACGACATTGCGATGTAGCCGGAGTTTTGGAGTGTTTCGGCCGCGTTGATGAGTGTTTCGGGTGGGATCGCGGTTGTTGGGGAAAGGATGGTTAGGGCTAGGAGGAGAGTTAACGGAAAAAGAATCGTCGGTTTTTTCGCCATTGAAGCGAAGCGGTGGTGGAAACGGTGGGTTATGGTTGAAAGATTTTTGGCGGGACAATCTGTTATAAACTTGCCTGGCGGTTGTATCAAGTCGTTGCCACTTTATTTGTTTGGAAAATTTTATTATGGTGATTGGTGAATATATCGATCATAAAAAGTACAAACTGTTTGGCAGGAGTTTTTTTTACGCTTCTTTAAGAGTCGTAAGCTTTTTGTTGCAAAAATAATTTTTTTCAAAATAAATTGCTCTGTTTGGATGCATCAACTTTAAGCTTTTATTTTAAACAGAGTAAATTGCATAAATCGTCCTTAAAGTTTGGTCAAATTGCATGTTTTGTCTCAAACGTTACGAAAGTGCAAGGATCGTCCCTGTGGGAAAATATATGATGCAAGTATCATCCCCGCAGGGACGATACTTGCATTAAAGGTTTCCTCAAAAGTTTCCCTACAGGGACGACACTTGCACCAAAGGTTTCCCACAAAAACGATCTTTGCACTTTCGTAACGTTTAGGACCAAACATGCTATTTAGCCAAACTTTAGGGACGATTTATACAATTTACTCTTTTAAACAAGTAGTTCCTAAATGAAACGCTGATTGATGAAGCTTTTAAAATTGTTAGGAGCTGTTAAGTCTGTAAATTACTGATACACCATTCAAACATAATATAATGGGTCAATTACATATATACCCACTAAAACTTGCATATTTGCATATATACCCAAAACATGCTTAATTTGCATTATATATCATGCATTAAAAACTTTTATTTTGGGTACATATGCAAATATACAAGTTTTAATAGGTATATATGCAATTCCCTCTAATATAATCTATTTAAATATTTCCTTTTAAGTACTTTTTACATCTTATAATTACAATCAATAGCTAATTTACTAAACACTTTTATTGAAAAAAAATATACAGCTTGTAGTTCATGTTAACAGCTTTACAGCTTACAACATACAGCTACAGCTAGTTTTGCCAAACATACCAAAAATATAAAAAGATTATAAGCTTTATGACTGTTCACCCCCCCCCCCCCCGCCCCCCCCCCCCCCCCCCCCCCCCCCCCCCCCCCCCCCCCCCCCCCTCCCTGTGTTAATATGATAGTTCGATACTAGTATTTGTTATGCTGGTTGGTAGACAGTTTAATAGTATAATTCATTTGAAATTGTTAGCCGTAGCAATTAGCAATAAGTGTTAAGCAGTTTTATGAGTAGCAATTAGCGGTAAGTGTTAAGCAGTTTTAAGAGTAGCAATTAGCGGTAATTATTTGTTTTTTCAAAAGTATTTGACAAGTTAACCACCACCCAAATGGTATAGTGGTGAGGGTATTTGGTTTTCTCATAAGAGGCGAAAGGTTCAAACTTCTTTATGTGTGTACATTTGGGGGTGGCCAAGAAAAGGTTGGAAGCGATTACGGGATTAACCCGGTGAGACCGTGTACATCGAAGTCAATAAGGCTCGTACTCCTCGAGTAATCTGAACAAGAAAAAACTCATCCGTTTACCCGTTTTTATTTGATGACGTAGTTATATATGTGATTATAAAGTGTAAAACGAAAGAAAAAAAGCAAAAGCTTTCAAATAACGTTTGAAAAGTAGCTTTTGAAAAAGACAAACACTCCTTGCTAAACAGAATTTATGTAGAACACCCACACGGTATGTTTGGGAACGAAAGTGTTTTGGAAAGATTAGCGGTCAACATATGTTATAAATAAAATTCCGTTTGGCGATAGAACAGAACGAATTAACTAGTTATTTTTGACTAGTTTTTTTACCATTTTAAAGCCCATAAAATTAAGATAGTTGATTTGGATCGATCGTGTTTATACGATACACGTAATAGTTGATTTGGATCGATCGTGTTTATACGATACACGTAAATTAATGTGTGAACATTTATACCTATGTTGCACCAACACATAATTCACAGGTAAAACTTTGAAATGAACAAATAAAGCAAAACAATAAGTACTGTAAGATTTAATATGATATAGAAGTAGCAAAGAGCAAATTCATACAAAGCACTCTTCTCTCTTCCCATTGAATTGGGAATTGTGGCCATTTAAGTTTTATTAAACATTCCCAAAGCAAAGAATGATTTTGATAACACATACTATCCACTTTAGGACTTTTTTGTCAACACATGGGTGGCACATAAAGTGGACGGAACAAGAAGCAAAGAAACATTTGATTATCGTTACATGAAGCCTCTTCGAGTTCCTGTAAGGTCTTGTGGGTTGACGCAATCTCTTTGTTGGAAGTCATTTTGTCAGCAACCATGAGATTTTTGTAGCTCCTTACGTCAGCTTGTTTCTCCTTTTCAAGCCTCTCCATTTCCTCTCGTCGTTTCTGCATCATACAACCATTACCTTATTATTAGATTCACACACAATAAAAGCATGGCACTAAACTGCAGAATGAGTTTTCATTTGAAAATTTACACCATATGCAGAGAGATCGTGGCATCATATGCATAATACAAATTTGGATTTTCTCCATACGAAAAAACAAATAATATAAGCTCACTAATACCAGGAGTGGCAATTCATAAAGACAAGAAGAATATACAGACCAAACACAAAATAAACAGGTTTGGATTGTGGGTTCAAATGTGATGGTGGACGCGACTAACTCATCAAGTCTGCAGGTCACTTCAGGCCTCACCAACCAACTTGTTTAGCTTATTACAATAAAGAAAGTAATAGTTGCGAGTACTGATTATGGGGAATTTTAAGATTTCAGTACTCCTATTTTGTTAATGATAGTTTTGATTCTAGTTTTTTTTTTTTTTTTTGGGTTATTTAAGCATTCAATTAGAATTTTAGTTATTTTCACATTTTTATAGGAGTTGGTCGACCCACCAACATATTTTACCTATTTAACCCACCAAACCATTTGACTCTTGGACGATAGGGCTATACAAATTGTGGTTAGTACCCCGTGTCATAGTGTATCCACCATTTTGACACAAATAATCAAGCATGGCTTGTTATTTCATTCCATTCTGGCCATGGAATATAAAGCAACAAATTGGGAGGAAACAAATTCATTGGCAATTCTTTCGCCAGTGCATAAAGGAAAACAAAAGCCATATTAGAAAATAGCTACATGGCATTTTAACTGAATTATAATTGATTGAAGTTTAATTCAATGAACAGCTCAAGCTAATATTTTAAAACAAAGAGAGACTCGGGGCCCGTTTGGTTACCACTTTAGACTGGGTTTACAAAGTAGAAGAGTGAAAAACATTGTTTGGTTAAAAATTAAAAGTTGGATACTGGGGTTGAACCCCACCGAATGCAACTATTTGAAAAGGAGGCACCATGGGTAGGATTGGTGCTATTTTTGGGCCCCACTCCTTTACTTCTCTCTATCATCTCTTTTTTTAATATAATTTTATTTTTATTATTTCATTAAATATATATATTTTAATACATATTTTCTTTTTAAAATATATTTTCTCTTTCCTCTATCAAATCCTAATCCAAACTCAAATCCAAATTCAAATCTTAATCCTAAACCCGTATACAAACCAAACGGGCCCTAAATCTCTAACACCCTGTATCCATGATGAATGCAGTACAACTGTACAGGCAGTTAAAACAGGTCGGTCAACCCAAAAAACTTTTATTCTATAACCAATTTAACTAATTAACAAGTGAATTAAGTCAAAATTTAATTAGAAGTCGTACTACATTATTTCACAGAAATTATCATATTTTTAATATTGAATGACTTTAAAGGTTGGATGCAATAAAATTAGAGCTTTGGCCCCCCAACCCGTTAATTTTAGCAAAGGTTCCAAAGATATAACTAAACAGATAGACTTACTTTGTCTCTCAGCTGCTGCTTCCTCTCTGCCCTTTCTGCTGCATTGACTGCTTCACGCTCAGCTACACACATAGATAATGAAATTATAAGATGTCAAGAAAAAGTTGCAATAGCTAGTTGATTCCTAATTTTGTCACTAGAATTCTGTTTTTAAAAGTTGGTTTTTGTGTGTGTGTGTACCTTTGAGATCAGCTTTCCTCTCGACTTTTGTACGGTTGAGTCTATTAACAACCTCATTAATTCGTTTCTCCACTCTCACAGTGCGCACCTGAACACATATAACAATCTCTGCTGTGATAACTGAATGACAGTTCAGAAAGCAAAACAGAGGTGTTACTCACTGCTTTATTGTTGTGGAAACCAACTTGACCAACATCCATGGCTGGAGTTTTCTTTAAGTTTTGCCAAGGAGTATAAACAACATCGATGTTGTTCACTTTGTTTCCTGCATCAGCCATCAGCCACAGAAATATCACCATACAGTACAGAGGAGGGGACAAAGTTAACCCACTTATGCATGAAAGTTGTAATCTAATTATCACGAGTCAGATAGGTAAAATTAATAAAACTCCCAATTTCTTTTATGAAAGATAAAATCAACATTTTAGTAACGGTTTTTTTGCTATCATAATTAATAATATTACTTATTTATGGAATTCAAAGGGTTGGCAGGTCCACCCAGTTTGAACTAAAGCTGTTTTAACAGGACCCGCTTCCATAGTTGTCGACTCATGACCAGACTCTTGACTCGAAATCATGAATTTCACCCTAATGACTCAACTTGTAAGAGTCGTGATAAAGAGATACGTTTAGAAGAAATAGGTGACGCATGTTTAAAAACAAGATATAGGTGATCTTTATATATATTTCAAACAAACAAAAAATGTAAGTGTGATCATGAGGAGGTTAGTTGCCTTGGATGGAATTTGCTTTGACAAGTTGCACACAATCTTCAAGAACCCCTTCGGATATGTCATCAATCGTCTGGCCCTTGCGCATCCTCAGATAGACGTGGGCAGAAGACATTTTATCCACATGAAACCTGCGGTACCAAAAAAACCCTGTATGACAAACTAGATTAAGGTGATAATAATCAACTGACAAAAAAAGCTGCCCAAAGGTTAGGTTCTGCGAAAAAAAAAACATAAGTCTTTCTCAAGAGTCATCATTATTCAACTATGATAAGAAATTTGAACACAGCTTAAATCTTTTGACTCTTCACATACTATGTTGCACGGAAACGCCGTCGGGGTGACGTCTCCCGTACCGGAAACGTTTCGGAAACGGGAAACGCCTGGAAACGTCCAGAAACGCGTCAGAAACGTTTCTGAGATTTAGGAAACGTTTCATGTCTACTGGATACGTTTGGTTTGTAGCAGGAACGTTGGGGAAACGTTTCTAGGCCTTTTATACGCGTTTCTGATGGTTGCGAAACTGAAAAATTAATTATCTTGATGGTGTTCATGTGGAAGAAGATGATGAGATTGGGGAAGAAGGAGTGAGGAAGAAGAGAGATTGATTGGAGAGAGAGAAACAAATAATTAAATAACTTTTTACTTTGCTTTGACTTTGTGAGTGGTGGTTTTTTTTGAAGATTGTCATTCTTAACATACAATATGATAGGTCAAATATGCTAGGTACTAAGTTAATATTACATCTTATTCTCTCTATTACGTAGTAAGTATTGTAGTTTATTTATATGAAGTAAGTTAATATACATCTATCTATTACAGTATTAGTATACATCTATTATTCAAATGTTGATGCAGTAAAGATTTTGCAGGCCACCTAAGCCCAAGCCCAAGTTATTTTATTTAATTAGCCCAAGTTATTTTATTTATATTCTTTTAATTGGGTAAATATTATCTTTACCTTATTAGAGTCCTAATAGGTTTAGTATTAGTTTCTTATAAATAGGGGTTCTGTTTAGAGTCTGTCATATGTTATGTTTTGTTCATATTGAATTAATGAAAAGAGTCTGAGAAGAGTTTTCTCAAGTCTTGTGTTTTATCCTCGTCAGGTAAACGATATTACCCCTTTTGTTTGATAATACGATAATTATCCTCGTCCGGCAATACGTGTATCAAAATTGCCTACATCTGTAGTATCACGCTTACACGCTGGTATCAGAGCCCAAACACGATTCGATTGGAGGACCGCTTCTACTTCAAATCGTGATTGATCAGATTATTTGGTTTGGTTTTCACATTGCAAATTCATCCAGTTTTCAGGTTGATTGTATTCTGTATTGAGACTCAATAATGGCTGGTGACGATGTTAATAACGATCGAGTTGAGCAGCTCAAAAATTCGTTTAAACGGCTTGAGAAAACAGTCCAGAAGTCTTTGCAACAGATAACTCAAACCATAGCAGGTCTAACGACACATGAGAATGAAGATCAACCAGTTTTTGGTGTTCCACGACGACAGAACAGGGGTCGCGGGAATGGTCGACCTCAAAGGCAACCTTTTCAGCAACACAATTATGGCGGTGAATATTCTGACGTTGAGAACGAGTATGAAGATGAACGGGAAGTCAAACCATAGCAGGTCTAACGACACATGAGAATGAAGATCAACCAGTTTTTGGTGTTCCACGACGACCGAACAGGGGTCGCGGGAATGGATGTGGAAGATTTCTTGGATTGGATGAGTGAATTGGATACCTTTTTCAAGTTCTATGAAATTCCTATGGATAATCGAGTTAATCTAGTTGCATATAAACTAAAGGGTGGTGCACAATCATGGTGGAAGAACTTGCAAACTGTACGGGAGCGACAAGGGAAACTTCCCATCGTTAGTTGGGAAAGAATGGAACGAGAATTACGTAGGAGGTTCCTTCCACCCAATCATGATCAGATATTGTTTAATCTTCTTCAAAATTGTGCTCAAGGAAATCGTTCTGTGGAAGTATACACCGCTGAATTTCATCGTTTGTCATCAAGGAATGATTTGTCAGAAACCGAGTCTCAACAAGTGACACGGTATATCAATGGATTACGTCCAGAAATCCAAGATAGAATCTCTCTTGTTCCTGTATACACGTTGGACGACGCTTATAATCTCGCGATTAGGGCTGAGAATCAACTTGCAAAGAATAACCGCTCAACTTTATTTCCTTCCACAAACAGAAACAAGTTTGTGTCAAACGCTGGACAATCAACATCCAAACCAGAAGACAGTTGAGTCTTGTTCAAAAAATTGTCTACTTTGGGCACGGGAAAGCCTACTGGTACACTTGTCAGCAAGTCTACAAGTACAAACTCGTATGCACGACCCGAGAAGTCTTCAAGTACAAACCCGTATGCACGACCTGTAATCGGGAAGTGTTTCAAGTGTGGGGCACCTGGTCATCGTTCAAGTGAATGTAGGGCAACTGGTGGGAAGGTTAATTTGACCACTAGGGAAGACGATTACGATGAAGGAGAAGAGGAAAGGTTTTATGAAGAAATTAAAACTGACGTATGCCACTCGGCAGATGAGTTAGATGGTAACTTGTATGCTGATGATGAATATTCTTTGAGGTTGTGTGTCATTCGTCGTATCATGCTAGCTCCTAAACTAGTTGAGAAATCTCAGTGACATAACCTCTTTCGAACACGATGTGTTATCCATCAAAGGGTCTTTGATGTTATTATCGATAGTGGTAGCACGGAAAATATAGTATCGAGAGACATTGTACAACGATTGAAGATACCTACAGAAAAACATCCAAACCTGTACCGTATTGGTTGGATCAAATCTGTTGGCGAAATCAAGGTTACTGAGCGATGCAAAATCCCTTTTGAGATTGGAAAATATAAGGACGAGGTCACGTACGACATAGTTGATATGGATGCTTGCCATATTCTTCTCGGGAGACCATGGGAGTATGATGTAAATGCGATCCACAGGGGTAAAGAGAATACTTATTCGTTTATTATAAATGGTGTTAAGAAGGTTCTAGTTCTCTTGATAGATAAAAACAAATCAAAAGACTCTGAAGCATCACGTAACAATATGATGATTCTGAACCGTGGAGATTTCAATGATCAGATTAAAGGTGAGTCGGTGATATATGCGGTTGTTGCAACAGGAACGATACAAGAAGGTTCTTCAATTCTGAAAAAGTTGTTACCTTTTATGGACGAATTTAAATCACTCGTTCGTGATGAATTACCGTCAACTTTACCACCAATGCGTAACATTCAACATCAAATTGATCTTGTTCCAGGAGCTAGTCTTCCTAACTTACCACACTACCGAATGAGCCCGAATGAGAATTTAATCTTACAGGAGCAAGTCGAAGATTTATTGAAGAAAGGACTAATTCGGGAAAGCATGAGCCCTTGCGCCATTCCAG
>BQNB010155117.1:0-15433 GCA_026074375.1 Tanacetum coccineum
TATTGAAGAGGGTATATTTAAAGTTAAGGCGACAGCTGGTGATACTCACTTGGGTGGTGAGGAATATGATAAACAAGATGGTGAATCACTTTATTCAGTAAATTCAAAAGGAAGAACAAGAAAGACATCAGCAGAAACCCGAGAGCCCTTAGACGATTAAGAACTGCTTGTGAGAGAGCAAAGAGGACACTTTCTTCTACCGCCCAAACAACAGTTGAGATTGATTTATTGTTTGAGGGGATTGATTTCTATTCAAGTATCATCCGTACACGATTTGAGGAGCTCAATAGGGATCTTTTTAGAAAATGTATAGAGCTTGTGGAGAAGTGTATACGAGATGCTAAGATAGACAAAAACTTTGTCCACGATGGTTGTTCTTGTAGATGAATTGACCCAAATTCCAAAAGTACAACAACTGTTGCAAAGTTTTTTAAATGGGATGAAGCTTTGAAAAAGCATCAACCCTGACGAAGTCATTGCTTATGGTGCCACTGTTTAAGCTGCTATTGACTGGTGAAGATAACCAGAAGGTTCAAGACCTTTTGCTATTGGACATCACTCCACTTGGTGGAGTCATGGCTACATTGATGATTTGATTCCAAGGAACACCACAATTCCCTGCAAAAAGGAACAAAATATTACAACTTGTTCTGATGATCAACCTTGTGTTTTGATTCAAGTTTTCGAAAGGTGAGAGAACAAGAACGAAAGATAACTTGTTCGGCAAGTTTGAGTTGTCTGGAATTCCACCCGCGCCTCGTAGTGTCCTACAAATCAATGTCTGCTTTGATATTGATGCAAACGGTATCTTGAATGTTTCTGTAGAGGACAAGGTCGGTGGTCAGAAGAACAAGATTACCATCATTAATAATAAGGGAAGGTTGTCGAAGGCAGAGATTAAAGAAAAGGGTTGCTAAAGAAACTGCAAAGAAAGAAGACACAACAAAGGTACCTGCTAAGGTAGATGTGACAGAGCAGGGTACAAAGAAAAGGAAGGGTGGTCATATGAAGATGATTGCTAGGAAAAGGAAAAGACCACAACCAGATGTTGATAGTGATGATGAACACAGAAAGTGTCTAAAGATTGTTACATTTAAAGGTACCATAGATAGTGAAATAATGGAGAGAAAATCGTTTATTTCTAAGTTGGACAAGGTTTCATCACCAGAGGGGGATTACCTTGTTGTTTACAGAGTAAATGGAAACTTCAGAGCATTCAACTATCTATTAGAGGTACTACATATCTTTGACAGGCAAGATTTATTTCACTTGTATGACTTGGTAATGAAGCAGTACTCAGAAGTCACACTAGAAGGATTTGAGTTGATTCTTTAGGGAGATTTGAAGATAATGATGGAATCCTCATCAAAAGAAAATGATCATAGTGACTTCTGGAACAATCAACAAAATTGGGAGATTGTCAGATGAAGATTATATGAAGCTTGTGGAGTTCACCTATTAGAGCTTGAAGATGGGATAGTAATCCATATGTTGGTTGAAAGAAGGTATCCTCTCTCTAAGGATTTGCTGCAAAGGATGCTTGATCTAAGATTAAAGGTTGAAGAGGAAAGTAGTGTTGCTCCACACTTGGTAAAATTCATTAAGCAACAGCTTAATGAAGAGTAAAGATGAAATGGAATTAAGAAGGATTTGAGTGTTGGCTAACCACCACACAACAAATGGTCATCAGTTCACCATGCTTAATAGGCATAAGAACTGGCTAGTCCATAAGAAAACGGATTATGGTAAAGACTTCTCAAATCCGTTTATGGTTGACAATTTACCAAAAATTATAGGGTTTTTAACTCACCTTGCTTCATGGTTAAGAGTTGGCTAGTCCAGGATCAAACAGTTCTTGGTAAAGATAACTCAAATCTGTTGATAGCTGATAGTTTGCTAAAAACTATATGGTTTAACAATGCACCATGTTATGGCAATGAAGCATTGGCTAGCCCAAAAGCAAACGGTATTTGGTAAAGACAAATCAATTCCGTTGATGGTTGACAGTTTACCAAAAATTGTATAGTAATCAAATCACCATATTTTGCAATAAAGAGTTGACTATCCCAGAGCAAACGGCTACTAGTAAAGGAATATCAAATCCGTTTATGGCTGGTAGTTTGCCAAAAACTACAAAGCCAACTTAGTTGGATGTGTATTTCCAAAAACTACAAAGGCCAACTTAGTTGGATTTTGTTTGTTTGTTGCTGAAAAGAATAAATTGCGTGATGAATAGATGTATTAGCTTGAAGATGTTAAGTGATTATTTAAAGATCAAGATCTAAGAATTTGACAAAATTGTATAGTCGTATACATCCTCCTAGAACTTAAGCTAATGTGCACATAATACGAGGAGGGAGGAAACATGAATTGAGTAAAACAAGGTTCAACAAATCATAAGTTTTAGGGGAGGACTTGTTTGGGAAATAAACAATCCTTGACAAGATTTTATCGTTTAGCTTATAGTACTTAGTACAACGCTAGAAATAGATTAGTACTGGACATAAGTATACCAAAATGTAAGATACTAATAATATAAGCTCAGATAAATAGTACCGGATAGTAATAAATTATTTTAGTGAGAAACCATATTTAAGAGATATGCCAGAAAATTATAGTAAAAATGATATCATAATCTACTTAAACTCGAGTTTGTAAAGCCAAGATTAGTGGTGTTTCTTCGCTTAGTATAAAAATGAACCCTCACGCATGTTAGAGATATCACTCAGTAAGAGATCACAGTATATTGTCAATCTCAAAGTAAGCCAATCAATATAAAAGTTTAGTTAATCAATATTCATAGATCATCTTTGCAAATATAAGTAAAGATTCCGCAAAACTTATAGTTTTCTTAAAACATTTTTTCAATCTGTAGTTTGTGTGAATCTATACATATCAGTCTACAACCCTTACCAATGAAGAAGATCTATATTCAAAAGGATCCACAATAAGGCCCGAAAATAAGGAAAAGCAGAATCTAAACACTAAACCCACCCGAGGCGATTGATACCAAATGTTATCCCAAAACTTAACACATATCACACCAATAAGCCATACCAATAAGCAATAATCTAGAAAAGAGATAAAAGAAAAATGGAAAATTAGAGAGAGAAAGTAGAGAGAGAAACAAGAGAGAAAGATTGGATTAGAGAAGTTTGGTGAGTTACAAATGAAAGGAAATGCAACCAACACCTTCTCCATGTGTGGAGAGGGTCCTATTTATACCCCTTGCCTACATATGGCGTATGGGCTTTCTATCTTGGGTCGGGCTTGGCTTATCTTGGGATTTGAGCCCGAAACACGAACAATATTAGATTACAATCCAAGCCCATTTAACCCGACTAGCCTATTACTTAACAAGACTAATTGCGACTAATAAGACCGATAACATTCCTGTTCGACTTATATAAAATTAAGGTTAACATATTATTTTAATCTTGTTTTGTAAGAGCTCCTGCAAGGGTTTAGGTTTAGGGAAGAGGAAAAAGGAAACACATGAGTGCTTGAACTGGTGGGGGTTATTAGGTGACAAACAATCTCCCTTATTTTTTTTTACAATTCAGAATTTGTTATTTAGTAACATTCATACATGCTTCTCAATGAAATAGATAAAAGTCATGTTTTTTAATCTATTTTTAATAAAAATAAGAAGGAATATGATAAACTGAAGGCAAATCCAGTAGAATATAACATCTGAATATAATTGATGAACTCACAATCAGATATGTTGGTGTTTGCCCCTTGTGTCATTTTTGCTTCTTATGTATTATTTGAGCTATCAAATATTCAGAATAGTTAGTTTCATGCCAGCTGCAAGGATGGGTGAAGGATTACGTTTTTTGTCTACTACAATAATGTTGAAGATATACAAAAAGACAATGAACTTGAAAGCTGGTGGGAAAAGTTCCGAACAAGGGGACATGGCGATAGGATGGATGAGCCATGGTGGCCTAAAATGCACAAACGTGAAGAACACATTGAGTCTTGCACCACCATCATATGCGTAGCTTATGCACTCCTTGCAGCTGTGAATTTCACTCGGTGCCCTTATGCAGTATACATGCCTAACCGACCCTCACAGAGCCGTAGGCTATTACCTGAACCAGGGACCACATATTCTGATGAACTCGAGACAAACCCTGTAAAGGCATTTTGGAAAACCGAGATTGCCTAACTTCAAAGTATTATTCAGATGATCCATTTGAGAGAGAATGAAAAGAAGATTGACGAGATGAATCTGGGTAAGAGATTGAGGGATAAAACGAGACCTGCTCAAATGCCTTACATTTTGTTGTATCCTTACAGGTTAGAATCCTATTTTTCTTTCGTACTTTTAAAAACACATATTATGAAGCATGATGTGATATGCCGTTTTTTGTAGTAAAGTATAGGTTATAAATTTTTAGTCATTATTGTAGCAAACTTCAGTGTCACTTTAGTCTTGATTCGAATATATGTTGAAAAGTGAAGTTTTTTTGGCATCACCAGTTACATTTTATAAATGTAACTTTGTTCTTCTTTTCTCAACTATTGGTTTTGCAGGGATATTAAAAATATCAGTACTTATGATGTATTTCTAGCACAAGAGTTATCCCGAAACCAGAAAATGCATATGCCAATATGCCCAGCCTGACTAAATTTAATGAAAATTTTAAGTTTGTTGCTGAGTTTTTTTTATATATATGAGTGTTTAGATTCACAGCTTGACGTTAATGCGAAAATGATAGCCATCTTAGTTGATTGGCTGACTGAAGTTAACAATAGTTTCACTTGATTTCAGATAGCCTCTTAGTGGAACTGGAAAGGTTGCATCTCCAGAACAGGCTCAAGAAGTAAGTTTGTTCTAAATTATTTGACATTCCATGATGTTCGTTTAAATACGTATCAAACAAATAACCCTCAAATATATATATAATAAAATACAAATACGTAAGAAAAGTATCATACAAATTATTCTTAAGAAAGAATAATAAGTAATCAACACGGGTATCGTTCTCCTCGATGAGAGGTGAATGGAAATTTACGGTTATGTCAGAAATCGAGCTTGAATGTCATAAAAGATTTGGTTTTGGATTCTATTTCTACTAATGCAAAAAAAATAAAAAAAATAATGGCAAGCAACAATTAAAGCAATTAAGGATTTAAACTAAAAACGTTAACAGGAATCGAAAAACGGGACTTAAAGAATTAAATTATCAAGTTTTAACCTTAAAATGCAAATTTAATTTCTAAAAGTCCTAATGATTAAAATAATTTTAGAAAAAAGAATTATATTTTTTTGACTTTTATTTTATTTTTTATGAATTAAAAACTATTTTAATCTAGAAAATTAATTAAAAATGCTAAACTAATTTATAAAAATCTAAAAAAATTATTGAAAATATTTAAGACTATTGCTAAGATAATGGTAAAAAGAAAGAACATATAAGCACTCGTCATAAGCTAGAAATCAGCTGAAATAGCTTATAAGCTTAAACTACAAATACACCTTATAAACCAAATGGCCCAAGGGTCTTATGAAAAAGACCCAAGGGCGCAATGGTAAGAGTGTGTGTGTGTATGTGTGTGTGTGAAGGCAAGGTCGCAGGTTCAAGTGATGGACCTTACCTTTTTGAAAAACATTTTTTTTATTTTCCTTTTAAAAACAGTTAAAGAACAAGCTAAAATAAGCAATTTTTAAAAAGGGACTTTTACTAAAACTTAATTTTAAGCTATGAAAAAGCTATTTAAAACAAACAGTTTTGCTTATATTAACTAATGATTAATAGCTAAACTGTTGGCTATTTGAAAACTCAATAAGAAATTACAAAACCTAAATAAGCTAAAATATGCTTAGTCCTAGACCTAATGAGCACTTAGATCTATAAATAAGCTAAAACATTAGGCTTATAAGCACTACAAAGATTGAAACAACTTTGACACAAATGAAGACTTAAAAGGCTTTTCAACAGATTTTAAGCTAAGGCTAAAGACCTAATAAGCATTAGGAAATGACTTTAAGCTAAAAATAGATAAACTAGACCACCTAATAAGCACTTAATGACAGGAAATAAGCAAACACTTAAGCTAAAAAGTATTAAAAAGCTATTGAGCCAGCAGACCTTAAAAACTGTTTTGAAGACTGTTTCCACTTTTTAAGCTTAAATTTAACGACCATTAAGCAATCATAAAAAGCTATGAATTAAAAATAGATGAAGACTAGGACTCAAATAACAAAGATAAGCAAAATTTAAGCAGATAAGCTAATGAAATAAGTTAGAAAAAGAGACATGAAACAGGCAGACTACACTAGTATATTTTTGGCTTTTTGAAAATATATGACACTTGCAGTCACCATTTTAAGACTCTAAAACTCATTTGACACACTAATAACTGAAAACAGATGAAGCTTATACTACAATAAGCTAATCTTGACAAAAATTAAACAAGTTTAATCATAGTTGTGACCACAAATTAACTGTATAAACTGACTTAACAACTAATAAGTCTTGACTGTTTTTGAACTAAGGTTTTCAAAAGGTTTTTCAAAAGTCTTAAGACTCAAAACAAATCAAAAGTCCTGTAAGACTCAAAACTAAGAATTTTTATTGTAAAATTAGACCAGTTCATAGCACAAAACCAACACCTTAAGCATCTATTTTATAAAAACAACATAATAAGCCGCGTCTTCCCCGCCGCTCTAACTACTTTTTTTCGAACTAGCAGTTACTATTGGAATTCAATAAAAAAAACAATCAAACAAGACCATACCTATACTAATCAAACAACTTATAAAAAACTATCATTTTAGACCCTACTAAGATCTAATGGAAATCAAAATTGGTGGCGCCTAAGACAGATTTACAGTACTATATTGACAGATTCCGTTTTTGAACCTTAACCGCAAACACAAGCTAGAATGTTCCTTTAAAACTAATGAAACCGAATTTTTTTTAAGCCAAAACAGATCTCCAAGAAGCTGTAAAAGATTAAAAACGAAGATTAAGCTCTAACAATTTTAAGAACATATAAGCAATTTTTAGCCACAAATAAGCACTTATCAATAAGCTAGATTAATGGACATATTTTTGGCTTTTTTTCAATTGTTTATATGAAAAAACTTGTATAAAAGAGATCTAAGCTCACAGCACAAATAAGCAATAAGCAACATTAATAAGCATATTAAAATGCAAAAATACATAAACAGAAAATAACATTATAAGCAAAGAGATAGAGGCTAAACAGTTATACAGCTATTAAATTGATAAAAGGCAGAGGATAATAAGCTAAAATTAAGGTAAAAAGGATAAGTACCTTGATCCTAGCTCAAACAAGGATCATAAATGCTCAAAGGAGCTTATCTACAAGCTTCAGCTTATCAGAGATAAGCTGGTATTGTCCATAAGCCTATCCATAATTGGCTTATCATCCAAAAAAGCTGAGGCAATTTTGAGGGTGGAATGGCTTATTCAGCTAAGCTTTTAGCAAAGCTTAAGTGAATAAGTAGTAGCTTATAGTTAAGAGAGCTTATTAGAGCTCATTAAGTTGTATCCAAACACATGTTTACAAAGATTTATTAAAGTTAAAATAGAATTTAAAGGCACAATGTAAATGAAACTGATACTTTTATTAAAATTGAAACGTTTACAAGCTTTTAAAGGAAGAAATACATTAAAACAAAACAATAAGCTAAAGGGTTACAAAATTAAGCTACTAAGACTAAAAATAAGCTAGATTCCTACACGTCTCTCAAGTGTGACGAGCCTCTCTATTTATAGTGAAGAGGGGAAGGATCCAGAACCTCTAGGAGCGTCCCAAGCCTTCAATCTCGTCTTTTCAATCCAAACCGCCTCTAATCCGTTCATCCTTAGCCCTTGGATCATGTGCCACGTCTCATAGCTAATCAAGTTGCTGGGGATTGCCAGCGTGGCTATTAAGAGTGTCAGAGTTGTCAGTTTATCCTTCTAGAAAGAGTGAAGAACGAGTATGTGGAGAGGGGTTGATTTTTACCCTGTTTGTGTAAATGTAAAAGAGGGAGGGAAAAGAGATGATCCACAGTAATATTGACCCGTCAGTTTCACCTGGACAGGATTTAGGTTTTGGGCTTTTGTTTTATAACTTGGGCCAAATTGAGTTTTAGGCTTATGGGCTGGACTCATATATAAGGTTTAAGGGTTTTTGTATAGACACAAAGTTAATGGGCTGACCCGGCCCAATAAAATGGGTACGGGTTGGCCCATTAAGGATGTATACGCCTTCGGCTTTGATTTCTCATACTTTTTCCATTCCCGTGCTCGGTTTTGTCCGTTTTGCCTTTGTTTTTGTTCTTTTTATTTAATATTCGTACCTGGAAGTCACAAATCACAAAATACACATATACAATGCATTTTTTTATCTGTTTTTGGTCATTATTGGTCTTTTTAGCTTGTTTTATTAGGTAAAAGGTATGTGTATTTAAGCACATACCAAAATCCCCCATACTAAGCTATTGTCGTGTCCTCACGCAATGATATAAATATACGCTTAAAACCAAAAATTTCAATCCCCCTAAACTAATCACCTCGAAAAGTAGCCAAGTGCTCATCTAAGGGGATTAAGAAATCGATAGTTTTAAAACGCCCCGTTTTACCATTTCTTTTTTATATATATATTTTTGTATTTTTCTCAAGTGACGGGATGTTGACTATTATTATTTAATTATAACTTTTAGGATCACGGAACAAGAAACATATTTCAATAATGTCCAAAAGGATAAATTCATCGTCCTTGATTTTTCACCTGCCCCAAACCAAGCTTAAAAATGAAATCATTGTTTAAATATAAGTTTAGATACTAACACTACCCATAAATGCTAATTGTGTAAGTAAAAAAAACTTAACTTTTTGCTCCCTTATTCCTAAATCCTCTAAGGATTTTATTTATTTTTATTATTGGCGACAAATAATTTATGTCCTTATTCATATAAAGTGAACCCGGTTTAGACCATAATTAGTTTGAAATACTTTCCTCAAGAGACGATATGGTGAGAATAAGGTCCACATTAAGGTTTTAATTTCACATGATTTAAGGGTTATCCTTTTTATTTCATCTGAAACAACTCAACTACGAGTCCAGAGACTGAGGCTTTATTTAGATAACCCCGGAGTTATTGGTTGTAGAAGAGAGAATAAATTAAATGCCTTATTCTTCATAAAGTAAAACCCGTGGGTGTTTTTAGCACCATATTTATTTTGAAATCCATTCCTAAAGTGGACGATTTATGGTGAGAATAAGGACCACCAGTAAGGTTATCTAATTTCGTTACGATTTAGGGGTGGTTATAATTCCTTTTTATTTCATCCGAAAAAAAACTCAACTACGAGTCCCTAGAAACAGAGGCTTTTATTTGATAACCCCAGAGTCGAAATTTGGCTTTATTTTATTATTATTATTATAGCAACATTATTAAACCCCCGGTGCTTTAAACAACTGCCACATCGGTATGCGAGCTGACCATGGTCCAAGAGTCTTATTTCGACCAGGAGATCCTCGACCTTTTTGAAAACTGTCACATCGGTATGCAAGCCGACCATGATCCAGTAAACTTTTATCAGTCTTGGATTTATTATTCTTACTATGGGCCTTCTTGTGAAGACTGCCACATCGGCAGCGAACCGACCAGAGACAGTAAACTTTTATCAGCCCACGGTTCTTATTATTATTATTATTATTACCTCCACCCTTTAAACGACTGTCGCATTAGGCACGAACCGACCATGATCCTGAAGTCTTATTTCGGCTTCGGTTTATTACATTTTTATTATTATTATTATAGCCAAATTTCACGTCCTGTGGTCTTTTAACTACCTAGACAACGGTAGCGAGCCGTCAAGAATCGGTAGCCTATTTCCCTACAACATTGACAAAACCTCGATGTGTACCTTAATTTCAGCAGAAGGAATCTCTACGAAGGGACCTAAACTAAGAATCGCAAAAACCAAAGTAACTTTATTTATTCAACATTTATATAACGTTTATTAAGCTGGTGGGAGCAAAAAGCCACAATTAACTTCTATGAGCTCTAAAGAGATCCAACTAGTCCACGCTTAGCATCTAATCTTATATTCAACTCTATCATTTTTTATTCTTTACTAATTTAAAATCTTTAATAAAAAGATCTGCGAATGCTTAATCTAATAAAAACAAACTTTGCATATTTAAAATGTATTATGGAAACTTGCAAACTCTTGGCTTTTTCAAGCTAGAATTCGCGTTTTAAAGCTTCTTGTATAAAAGACTAGCATAAATTTCTAAAGGTTAAGGGGCAAGTTAGAGCGCAACATGCTCGATCAAGTCAAAATTTATTCTTGGGAAGATAAAAATTTATGTCAAAACACTTATTTTATTTTTGATTTTTTTTTAAAATTTTGGCATATTTTTGCTATTTTTGGTGGAAAAACGGGTTTACGTGAAGACAAGACAAATGCAAGTAAGATTGAATCGAAAGATCCCCCTCATAATAGAACTACACATTGTCCTTAAAGTGAGACTGCCACCCCCATACTAATTTCAAGGCATAATCCAAATATTAAAGGGTCTATATGCAAATCTAAAGCCGTTTATTAATTATGATAATAGATAAACGTTAATCAATAAGATCTAGGATATTGGATTCCCATATATAAGCATGCGAAGTATTGAAGATCGAGTGAACGATGGACAAAACCACGAGCACGAGAGTCTTCATAATCCGGGAAATCCATGACATAAAACATAAAACACGAAACACTAGAAAGGAAGAGGCGAGCCTCCTCACTTATTCATTATTATACTACTACTAGGGATAAGCATGGGTTGCCACCCGCGAAGCGCTTGTTTTTGTTAACCGAGTCACGAGCCTGACTTGACCCTGAATTTAGTGGTCCATGGGGAAAGTTTGGAGGTCCGGGATAACCATCGATGGTATGTCCCCTCCAAAGTAATGTTTAAGTCTATGACCATTCACCTTGAAGTTTGGTCTGTCGGTTTGAGATAACTCGACGGCACCATAAGGGAAAACTTGAGCAACGGTGAATGGTCCGGTCCAACAGGTTTTAAGCTTGCCCGAGAAAATCTTTAATCGAGAATTGAAGAGAAGAACTCGATCACCAACGTTGAAAACGCGGTTCTTAATCTTGGAGTCATGAATCTTCTTCGTTTTCTCTTTGTAGATTAAAGAGTTCTCGTAAGCTTGATCCCGGAGTTCATTTAATTCATTCATTTGAACTTTCTGGTGATCACCCGCGGTCTTAAGGTCAAAATTACAATGTTTCAAGGCCCAATAGGCCTTGTGTTCAAGCTCGATAGGAAGATGGCAAGCCTTTCCGTACACGAGCTTATAAGGAGTGCACCCAATGGGTGTCTTGAATGCGGTACGGAAGGCCCATAATGCATCATCTAACTTATCGGACCATGAAGCATGATTTTCACCTACGGTCCTTTCTAAAATACGTTTCAAACCACGATTTGAAACCTCCACTTGTCCACTTGTTTGTGGATGATACGCGGTAGAAAGACGGTGGGTAACTCCATACTTAAGCATGACCTTCGCGAATTGGTCATTGCAAAAGTGAGTACCGCGATCACTAATTATAGCACGAGGAGTTCCAAATCGGGCAAAAAGAGATTTCAAAAATTTAACAACAACTCGAGCATCATTAGTGGGGAGCGCTTTTGCTTCAACCCATTTAGACAAATAGTCGACGGCTACGAGAATGTACTTGTTCCCTCGAGAAGACGGGAACGGTCCCATAAAATCGATGCCCCATACGTCAAAGATCTCGCATACTTGAATTGCATTTTGAGGCATTTCATCTTTTTGCGAGATTTTGCCTTGACGTTGACAAGCGTCACACCGTGTGACCAAGTCATGGGCATCACGGTAAATAGTCGGCCAATAGAAACCGGAATCAAAGACTTTCTTAGCGGTGTAGTTCGCACCATGATGTCCCCCGGTGGGTCCATTATGGCAAGCCGTGAGGATATCAACGGCTTCTTGGCCATGAATACATAGTCTAATCATTTGATCCGCATAAATCCTAAACAATTAGGGGTCGTCCCAAAAATAATGCTTAACATCCTTAAAGAACTTTTTCTTTTGTTAGGACGACATCCCTTTAACAATAAAATTCCTCGTATGGTAATTTGCAATGTCGGCAAACCATGGGGTATTAGAATCACTACGAAAAGATATTATTCCAAGGGTCTCGAGAGGAATTGTTTCATTAATTTCCTTTTTCTTGAGATCACCTTGATGAGGGTTCTCTAATCTTGATAAATGATCGGCCGCGAGATTCTCCACTCCTTTTTTATCACGAATAATGACATTGAATTCTTGGAGTAGGAGAATCCACTGAAGCAACCTCGGCTTAGAATCTTGTTTAGCAAGAAGATACTTAAGATCCGAGTGGTCCGTATATAATATGGTCTTTGATAAGACTAAGTAAGGCCGGAATTTCTCGAAAGCATACACCACGGCTAATAACTCTTTTTCCGTTGTAGTGTAATGTGCTTGAGCATCCGTCATGGTCTTACTTGCATAGTGTATAGGCTGAAAATGTTTGGTCTTACGTTGCCCCAAGACTGCACCTACCGCGTAATCACTAGCGTCGCACATAATTTCAAATGGTAGGTCCCAATCGGGGGCAACTAAAATCGGGGCTTCGGTTAACTTCTTCTTAAGTATATTAAATGCTTCAATACATTCTTTTGAAAAAATAAACAGGGTTTCCTTTTCAAGAATATGGGTTATCGGCCGGGCTATTTTAGAAAAATCTTGAATAAATCGACGATAGAACCTGGCGTGACCTAAAAAACTTCGAACGCCTTTGACGGAAGTCGAATGAGGGAGTTTAGCTATAACATCAACTTTAGCTTTGTCGACCTCAATCCCGGACTTTGAAATCTTATGTCCTAGAACAATGCCTTCTTTTACCATAAAATGGCATTTCTCCCAATTTAGAACTAAATTAGTGTCTTCGCACCGTTTTAGCATTTTGTCTAAATGGGAGAGGCATGACGAGAAAGAATCCTCGAAGACCAAGAAATCATCCATGAAGACCTTCATTGTTTCCTCGATCATGTCGTGGAAAATGGCCATCATGCACCTTTGGAACGTGCCCGGAGCATTACATAAACCGAAAGGCATACGTCGGTAGGCAAACGTCCCATAAGGGCAAGTGAAGGTAGTCTTCTCTTGGTCTTGCGGGTCAATTGGAATTTGAAAATATCCTGAAAATCCATCTAGAAAACAATAATATTCGTTTCCCGCGAGTCTTTCGAGCATTTGGTCCATAAAAGGCAACGAGAAATGATCTTTACGAGTCGCATCATTAAGCTTATGATAATATATACAAACACGTTATCCAGTAACTAGTCTTGTAGGAATCAACTCAATATCTTCATTTTCAACTACGGTCATACCACCCTTCTTAGGCACACAATGAACGGGGCTCACCCAAGGGCTATCGGAGATAGGGTAAATCAATCTGGCATCAAGGAGTTTGATAACTTCCTTTTTGATAACCTCATGAATTTTTGGATTTACCCTTCTTTGATGATGAATCGCCGGTTTGAAATCATCTTCCATTAAGATTTTATGAGTACAAAACTAGGGTCGATACCTTTAATGTCAGAAATTTTCCATGCGATGGCCCATTTGTGTGACTTAAGAACATTTAAAAGGGCGGCCTTTTCTTCATCTTTTAATTTCTTATAAATTATGACGGGTAATTTATTGGTTCCTTCTAAAAACGCGTATTCAAGACGAGACGGTAAATCCTTGAGATCATCAATAGTATCGTTTTAATTTCCTCAAAATAAAGTTCCTTTGGAGGGAGAGGAGATGATGGATCATCATTTAATAACTTCTCGAGTAGAAGAAGGTCTCCTGCCGGATCAAAGTCGGCATCATCAATTCCCGGTGGAATTGAATCATTTGTAAGACAAGCTTCGATTTCTTCCAAAATGAAGTCACCTCCTTCAAAAGGAGTGAGAGAGGGAAAAAAGTAGAAAGGATAGGATCTAAATACGGAGTAGGATTGCCACTTTTAGAACTATCCAAAAAACCGAGCACTTCTTGAGCATACTCCTCACATGAAACGTCGATGACATCGATTCGATTAACCGATTTAGCATTATTGTAGGAGTATCTCGAAGTTTGACCAACTTTAAAGGTTATGGCTTCATCATCAACTCGAAGAGTTAATTCTTCACCATAAACATCAATCAAAGCACGTGTCGTCCTCAAAAAGGGTCTCCCGAGAATTAAGGGAACCCGAGGATCAACAACATAATCAACGACTATGAAGTCGGCCGGAAAATGGAACTTTCCTACTTTAACAAAGACATCTTCGGCAATATCGGATGGACTAGTAGTCGATCGGTCTGCAAGTTCAAGAATCATTTGAGTAGGAGTAAGTTCGGGGAGTGAGAGCTTCTTCCATATGGAAAGAGGCATCAAGTTGATGCTTGCACCAAGATCGGCCAAGGCTAAGCATTCAACTAACTCCGGAAAATCACATGGAATAAGAAACTTGCCGGGGTCTCCAAGTTTTTCGGGCAACTTTTTTAGGATAACCGCCGAACAATTCTCATTCACCGGTGTTTTGGCTAAGTCAAACAATTTCTCTTTGTTATTAAGGAGACTTTTAAACATTGAAGCAACTTTCGGCATATGTAGAAGAGGATCCGCGAAACTGAGCTTGAAATGTAATTCCCGAAAGATTTCAACAAACTTCAAAGCTAGATTATCATCTTTTTCACGGAGCTTTTGTTTGTTGGCTCTCGAAGGATAAGGTATAGACGGTTTAGGCTTAGGAGCAACAACGGGCTCATCAAATGGAGCTTGAATTTGGACTACCGGAGGTTGGATGTTTTCGGTACTCGGTTGCACCGTATCCTTTGTCACCCCGGGTTCCCGTTCCACCACCTTAGAAAGAGGAGAGAAAGGAAGTAGATTTGGAGGTCCATCATAAGAAATACCGCTTCGGATGGTGATTGCTTTCAAGTCACCTCTCGGGTTAGCAACGGTGTTGCTAGGAAGTGAACCCGAGGCCGAAGAAGAAGCGGTATTCATTTGAAAAAAACTACTCGTCATGTTCTTAATATCATTCGTTAACTCATTCTTTAACGCATTGTTTTGTCTAGTCAACATATTATCCATCTCTTTCTTTAATTCCATCCTCATGTTGGTTATTTGATTTTGCATTATTTTCATATTAACGTCATTTGTCTTCATGTAGCTCGAGAGATCGTTTGAAGGTCCAACTTGAGGTGGAGCTTGATAATTCTGGTTACCTTGATTGAAATTATTTCCTCAGTTCTGGTTAAACCCTTGATTTTGCACATTCGGTTGAGCAAAACTGGGTGGTCGAAACTAATTAGCTATACTCTGGGGACGATAACCGGTATTTCCCTGATTGTAGTTTACTGCGGC
>BQNB010155119.1:0-15433 GCA_026074375.1 Tanacetum coccineum
AAATGGATCGATTTGGAAATGCATCGTCCGGGTCAGTTTGTGTAATAGAGCTAAAAAATAAGAGCTACAGATTGTGGAAACTGAATAGTCAGGCGATGATTTTGAAGTTGAACATTAAATTTGAGCATAAGCAATGCATAACAATGGCACTCAAAAGATTCGTTGGTGGTTTGTTTTTGGTAGCTTTCACACATATTATTCATGTTTACACTTCCATCAACAACAACGAATATCACCCATTGCCATAGCAAAACTGATATGTCCATCTCAGACAACCCATTTTGCCATCGACAACACCGCCCACCATTCGTCCCGCAGCGGAGCGCGGGCCGACCATCTCGTTTTATAAATTAGTAAATTTGAATCGTCCCTTTTACTTAGAAAGTTTGTTTGGGCCTTACTGGTTTGTCCATCATGGATACTAGAAAGAATGATTCAAAGATGGATTTGTCGTTACTTGAACAATTTGAGAAATTTTTAGTCATGTATGAACAGTTTTATATATTTTTAGACGTGTTTGAGTAACTTAAGAAGTTTCTAGTTATTCAGCCTCTTGCTATGTCAACCTCGTCTAATAAATGTTTGGCATCTTCATTTACTAAATGGATATTAGATTCCGGTGCGACTCATCACTTGTCTCATCTTTTTGTCACAATTAATTTAATTGAATCTTAATTCTTCGAAATCAATTGTGGCCGCTAATGGTGATTCTATGCCATTAGTAGGTATTGATTCGGTTGATACATCATTTGTTGCTTTATCTGATGTTTACTACACATCAAGCTTTACTATGAATCTTGCTTCTGTTAGTAAAATTTGTTGATTCTAGATGTGATGTCAACTTTTTTGTTTCTGATATATATGACCGGAAAACAAAGGAGGTGGTTGGGACATGTCATCGGCAAAGGGACCTTTATGTTTTAGATCACTTTAGAGACATTCATAATACAACATCGTCTAGTGTGGATTTGTCTTCTTTTTGGTTGTATCGTTCTTCTTCAGCATTTTATTTATGGCACTCTCGTTTGGGTTATGTCTCTAGGTCTCGTTTACGGTTTTTAGCATCTACATAGGCACTGGGAAAGCTAGACGCTCATGATATTTCTGATTGTAGTGGTTGTAAACTTGCCAAGTTCTCAGCATTACTATTCAGTAACAGTGTTTCCTCTTCTAATGCTCCGTTTGATCTAATGCATTATGATGTGTGGGGACGTTCTCTTGTATCCACAAAAGGAGGTTCCAAATATTATGTTTCATTTATCGATGACTTCACTCGCTATACTTGGGTTTATCTAATAAAGCGTAGGTCTGGTTTTCTTATAGTTTTCAAAGAATTTAGAGCTCTTGTGAATGAAGGTAGGGAAAGTCTGTTTGCCTTGCATTACTCAAAACATCCCTATAAATAGGTATAAGATAAGGATAATAGCAATGAGATAGCTAATTGATTGGCTAATTGATTGACTAAAGATATGGGTTAACACTCCCCCGAAGTTGGAGCGGGAGAACACCGAACGCTTAAACTGGTACGAAACTCTTCAAACAAGGCTGAAGGCAATCCTTTAGTGAAAATATCCGCAAACTGATAACGTGAAGTAACATGAAGAACTCGAACCTGTCCAACAACAACCAAATATCGGACAAAATGAATATCTATCTCAATATGCTTTGTGCGTTGATGCTGAACCGGATTAGAAGATAGATAGTCTGCACTCACATTATCACAGCAAACAAGCGTAGCGGAAGGCAAATGTGTATGCAATTCACGTAAAAGATTTCGTAACCAACAAGTCTCAGCAACAGCATTGGCAACACCACAATACCCTGTCTCTGCACTAGAACGAGAAAGCGTCGGCTGGCGCTTTGAGGACCAAGAGCGTAAGTTATTGCCAAGAAACAAACAGTAACCTGAAGGCGAGCGGCGAGTAGTAGGGCAACCAGCCCGATATGCATCTGAGTAAGCACCTAAATCGGTAGTGGAGGAGGAAAATAACTATAACCCATAATCCAATGTACCACGAACATACCGCAAAATCCGCTTAAGAGCCAAAAAATGAGGCTCCCAGGATCATGCATATAAAGACACACCTGCTGAACTGCATAAGAAGTATCCGGTCGAGTGAAAGTGGGGTACTGTAGAGAACCTGCAAGACTTCGATAAAGAGTTAGGTCACAAACCAGATCACCATCATTTCCCAGTTTAGACTCAGTATCAATAGGATTCGACTGGGATTACAATTATCCTTATGTGCCCTGTCAAGTATCTCAATAGCATATTTCTTCTAAGATAAAAACAACCTCGAAGAATCACGTGTAACCGATATACCCAAAAAATAATTGAGCTGACCCAGATCTATCATAGCAAACTCCTGATGTAGCGATCTAATAATCTGCTGCAACAAACTCTCAGAAGAAGCTGTGAGAACAATATCATCAACATACAATAACAAGTAAGCAGTATCGGTCCCCTGTCTGTAGATAAATAAAGAGGAGGCACAACTACTATGAGAAAACCAACCCGAGTAATATAAGATGCAAATCGCTAAAACCAAGCTCAGAGGGCCTGTTTAAGCCCATAGAGAGACCGCTGTAACAAACACACATAATCAGGATGAACAGAATCCCAAAATCCAGGAGGCTGATGCATATAAACAGTCTCAGAAAGATCACCATGTAAGAAAGCATTCTTGACATCGAGTTGATGAATCGGCCAATGTCGAGAAGTAGCTAGACTAAGAACAATCTGAATAGTACCAGTTTTAATAACCGGACTAAAGGTCTCATCAACATCCACACCCTCTAACTGAGTACTTCCATTCGTCACAAGACGAGCTTTGTAGCGACTAAGGGTGCCATCAGCATGAAATTTATGCCGAAAAAGCCACATGCAACGGACAATGTTGGCGTCCGTGGGTTGTGGTACAAGAGTCCAAGTATTATTTTTAGCAAGAGCATGATATTCATCACACAAAGAATTTTGCCAATTGGAATCATTAAACGCATCACGATAAGATTTAGGCAAGGGTGAGATCGAAGATACATGCAAATTGAGACATTCAGGAGGATGATTAGAACCGACACGATAACGAGTGACCATGGGGTGAACCGAGACCGGGTTTGGGTTGTTGGGTGGATTAGGTATAATTGAAATGTTGGGGCCGGCTGTAAGAGGTTGGGCCATGGTGTGGGTTGATGGAGTTTGGGGTGTGGTAGGAAAAAGGTTAACCAGTGTGATAGATTGGGTCGTGGTTTGCATAAGTAATTGTTGGGCCGCTGGAATATTAGAGGAGAGTGGGCTAGCCGATGACGTTGGGGCTTGTGTGAAATCAGTAGGCAAAGGAGAATTGATGGTTAATATAGGTTCATTTTGGTGAAATGTAGGTATAGCGGGTGGTATAGTTTGAGGGGGTGAATCATCTAAGAAGCTATATTTTGGTGTCGGGTTTTGGGTAATGGTGCCATATGAGAAAACGATTTCATCAAATGTTACGTGATGAGAAATAATAATTTTATTTGTGGTTAAATCTAGACAACGATACCCATGATGGTTTGAAGCATGTCCTAAAAATATGGACGGTGTGGCCCGGGGTTGAAGTTTGTGAGTGGTGTAGAGATGAGGATAGCAAAGGCATCCAAATGTGCGTAAAAGGCTATAGTCTGGGGTTTTGTGAAATAAGTGGGTGTAGGGGACTTCATTTGCAATGGCGGTGGATGGTAATATATTGAGTACGTAAATGGCCATGTTAAGGGCTTCGACCCAAAAGGTTGGTGGAAGATTTGCTTAAAAAAGTAAGGTACGGATAAGGTTGTTGATAGTACGAATCATACGTTCGGACTTGCCATTTTGTTCAGAGGTGTGGGCACAGGAGAAGCGAAACTGAATGCCATTATCGGCAAAGAGTTTATGTAAGGCACGGTTGTCGAATTCACAGTCATGATCACACTGGAACGACTTAATTTCACACTTAAACTGGGTGTGAACATAATTACGAAACAACACAAATTTAGAGAGCACATCAGACTTATTAAGTAACGGATAAACCCAAATAACTTGCGAATAATGGTCCAAAAACAGAACATAATATTTAAAACCTGAAAAACTCGGAATGGGTGATGTCCACACATTAAATTGAATAATGTCAAAACAAGAACTGACCATAGTATTAGAACTAACAAAAGGGAGCCTCATGTGTTTGCCAAGCTGACAAGCATGACAAAGAACGAGAGGCTTCTCTTTATTACATGAAATTAAATTAGAAGAAACAAGACGACGCAACACTTTGCTTGGATGCCCAAGTCGCTGATGCCACGTATGCTGACTCACAAGAAACGCATGCAGGATAGGAGATGGAGCTGTGACCGGGTAAAGATCCCCCGTACTATCACAGTGGAGAAGCACCCGACGCGTTAGGAAATCCTTAACAGAAAAACTAAAGAGTCAAATTCGACAGTACAATTATTATCACGAACGAATTGACGAACATAAATTAATTTTTTAACAATATGAGGTGTAATGAGGACGTTTTTTAAGTGAAGGGATTTAGAGGAAGTTGGCAAAATGCTATGTCCCAAATTAGTGACAGGTATAGAGTGACCGTCACCAACCGAAACGGATGGATACATACATGAATTAAAAAGTGTACTAGACTAGTAGGCGAATTATTTAAATGAGAACTCGCACCTGTGTCCATATTCCAAGCACCGGTGGTCGGGTCATGAAGAGTCCCGGCAGTGAAAGCTTGAGCTAACTTGGTTGTTTGCCCCGCGTTATCCGTGGGCCCTGTTACAAATCTTGGTGGGGCGAACGGTTGGGCCTGGTGGACCGAACCCGCAACCGGTAAACCATAGGTCAGCTGAGATGGAACTGGGTGTTGGGACAGCTGATAAGGGAAGACTGGACCAGCTTGAATGCTCGCTGGAGCAGTCTAAGAGGCCGGCTGGGCTTGGGCCTGGTGGTGTTGGACCGGCTTATAAGAGAATCTAGGTGGAGGGGACAAATAGTGGGTCGGTTGAGGCGTTGGATATAAACCACTAGGCTAGGCCGAACAATACAAAGGGGTAGAGCTAGCAGTGGCAGTATACGCAATAAGAGGTGCAACTTTTGAAGTATGATTATTATCCCTATTTGTCTCACTTTCATGCAACCCCAATTTATCCAACAATTTGAGAAGCAATGCATCTGTGTTGTTACTTGACTGTCGTGGGTTACCGGTAGCATTAGGTTTAACATTTTCATCATGTACATATCGACATTCAATACCAAATCGACATGACCCTTTTGCAAAACTAAAGCAAGGTCGCCATGATTTAACTTGTGGATTAGAGGGGCGACGAGATGTACCTGATTCGGCCAAAAGCACCATATGGGAAGATGAGGAGTCCACGGGTAATGCAAAGGACTTGGACTTGAGCCTCATCTCTTCGGCAATCAACAAAGATCGAGCCGTTTTGAGATCCAGAAAGGTGTCTTTGTAGTGCATATAGCCACAAACCTGATTGTACCTCTCCGGGAGACCGTCAAGCACATAATGAACCACATCTTCATCACTTACAGGTGAATCAAGGTTAGCAATAATAGTCATGAGTGACTCGATCTTTTGAAAATACGCCTCCATACTCAAATCACCAAGTTTGATCGACCGTAACTCCATCTTCAAGGCCGTAGTGCGAGACCATTTGTTGTCTTTCACAAGGCCACTAATAAAATCCCAAGCCTCCTTATCAGATTTAGGTCTTGCGATCACTAACCTTTTTTTAACGCATCCAAAAGAGTCAAAAGATCCAAGAGAGGATTATTTTGTCGACCTTTAGTTCTTCCGGTGTAAGGGGAGGAGGGGGATCGCTAATAGATGTACAACTAGGAGTGCCATGAATGAACTTAGAGGCATCATAGCTATCACATAGTTGATCAAAGAAAAACTCCCAAGAACCGTAATTTCAATCTTCAAACTCTAGTTTCACAGGAATCCGTGTGAGGAGATGGTAATGCGTGACAAGGTCTAGTTTGTCGAGGGGTAGTAGTAGCGGTAACATTGGGACCGGTCATTGTGACACTGTTGAAGAATGAGTTGGTTAGGGTTTAGAAGGGTACAAGATTGTAGGGTTTATTATAGAGAGAAAAATACGGGGGTATGATGTGCGTTGAAATCAAAGTGAAACAACAAACAAAATTAAGTCGTGACATATCACAATTGAGCAAACCAAGACGCGACCTAAGCACGTCAAAAAGGACCATGTGACCTTAGCACGATGGTAACAACGATACTGTGTGACCTAAGCACACTAAAAATATAAGCAGAAAAGAGGTTAAAGGATATTGGCAGATTAAGGTTTTAGGATTCTAGGTTAGGCTCGATACCATGAAGGTGGGGAAAGTCTGTTTGCCTTGCATTACTCAAAACATCCCTATAAATAGGTACAAGATAAGGATAATAATAGTGATAAAACTAATTGATTGGCTAAGGATAATTACAATGAAACATCTAATTGATTGCCTAACTGATTGGCTAAAGATATGGGTTAACAGTGAAAACTCAACATTCGACAGTCATTAAATGCTTTCGCTATAACACCCTCAAATTGGGTCGCAAGTGTACATTTTATCATGATTACATTTTGCCTAAGTAGCGATAACCCACTATGCCCATGAATCATAAACTGTCAATTACTGGAATGTGAGCGCGAATGATTATAGATAGATCTATTTGGGATTGACCTCCCCGTTCGGGTGACTAGCTATCACTGGAAACGAACGTATATCATGTCGGATTTTGGATGTTACGGGTTGAACATCATCACGGGCAATGTAGGCAATATTTATATATTGTATTCATTTATGTCGAGCTTCGGTGTCATGAGCTTAGGAAAACGTAATTACATTTTGTGATGTCTGCATCTGTTGCATTATCACTGGGAAAGTCTTGCGGTCCTGCATATACATTTACATAAACCTATGAAATTCACCAACTTTATGTTGACGTTTTAAATGCAATGTTTTTCAGGAGGTCATTAAGCACGAGGTGCGAAGGATACATTGGTGGTTATATTTTGAAGTCATGCATTAAAGATTTAGTCGCATTACATTTTGTATATCTGTTATGGGCTGGAAATCTTTGTAATAATAACAAGTAAACAAGTAAAGCTTCGGGCTTTTGTAACACATACTTTATTAAATCCAATGTATCAGTTTTAAATGACTTTTTGGTCGTTCTTATATTATCTTGTGTTATTGATCTGAGAAGTAACACGCCCCGGACCCTTATTCCGCTGCGACCCAATTTGGGGGTGTTACAGATTGGTATCAAGAGCCAAGGTTATAGAGAACCAGGTCAAATGTTTTTGCTGGACTATAACCGTTTTCAAACATTGCATTCATACAAAGGGGTTTTCACGGGACATACATACACTAATTGTGCATTAGTCGGTTAGGCTAGATGCATGCATGATTGATATTCATGATTGATATACATGTTATGATATAAATGTATATTACTATAAGAGTCTTATATTAAATACTAATATAAGTTATGTTGGAGTTTCAGATACGATTATGTCAGATTCGGAAGATTCTACGGTCACCTACACGGTAGTATCCAGTCCATTTGAGGATGGGTCAGACATTGGTTCACCAGGAGTCGATGGACCACCCATTATGCCAGAGGACCCATATGCTTACATAATGGCTGCTTATCAGGTTCCACCATCGCCTGACTACATACCTGGCCCCGAGGTTCCACCATCGCCTGACTACATACCTGGCCCCGAGGAGCCGCAGTCACCTCCCCCACTGGACTTTGTTCCTGAGCCGATGTACCCTGAGTACATACCACAGGAGGATGAGATACTCCCGGCCGAGGAGCAGCCACTACCTGCTGCTGCCTCACCCACTGCAGATTCACCAGGATATGTTCCTGAGTCTGATCCGGAGGAGGAGCTGGAGGAGGACGATGAGGATCCCGAGGAGGATCCAGCTGATTACCCTGCTGATAGGGATGATGATGATGATGAGGAGGAGGAGCACCCAGCTCTGGCCGACTCTGTCCCACTTGTACACCATATGACCGCCAGGATATCTATCCGGGATGAGCCATCCATATCACTTCCTTCTAGGGAAGAGGTCGAGAGACTTCTTGCCTTAACCACCCCACCACCATCACCACTTACTCCACTATCATCTCCTTTACCACATATACCATCTCCCCTATTTCCAGCATCACCACCTGCTAGTCCTATTCGCCCGTTGGGCTATCGGGCTGCTATGATCCGGCTGAGAGCCAAGACACCATCCACTTCTCATACATTACCACTACCTACTTCATTACCACTTTTGCAGTTACTATCTTCTGACCACAGGACAGACATGTCCGAGATTACACTACCACCTTGGAAGAGGTTGGGTATTGACCTTGGTCCTAGGTACGAGATTGGAGAGAGTTTGGATTCGTCGATATTTATGGTAGATGTCGTTCCTGGACATCCGATGTCTAGGGAGTTAAACTATGGCATTACGGATACATGGGATGATCTGGTAGGAGCCATCGAGGAGATTGCACCGACCACCCTAAAGGGGGTCAATCATAGGGTTACCAATCTTTCTACCACTGCTGAGCAGGAGACTACCATCATATATGATATGATGGAGGATGCTCAAGATGACCAGTCTCTACTAAGAGCCCGAGTCAACCTGTTGTATAGGGATAGGCCTGTTCATCGTCGTTTGGTAGTAATGATAGAGAGAGAGGCTAGGATGGCTCGTGAGGCTTGGGAACTATCTATAGATGCTAGCGACTATGCATGTTCAGATGTCATGTCATTACATACTACGGTAGTGGCACAGAGTGCATTGATTTCAGAGTTACAGTCAGCAGATCACAGGAGACAGGGGGTAATTAAAGAGTTGTAGGCATCAGACCACAAGAGGCAGGTCCAGTTGACTAAGGCATTACAGTTGCTGAAAGGACTACAGACTCAGATGACCGAGTTTCAGAGGCAGCATGGACCCATAAAAGGTTCGGCACAGCCTGATGTACCAGGGGAGGCTGGTAGCAGTTCCTAGATTTGGTTATGTTGTAGCTATGCTATGCAGCCTGTTAAGTATTATGGGTTATTCCCAGCTAGCAGACTGTATAGATCTTTTTGTTTTGTTTATCTACCCAGTATAGGTCTTTTGTTCAGGTATTATCTATCTTGTATAGCATACTAAGTGTTACGGGTATATCCCGGCTAGTATGGCTTTAGGTTGTTTCTTTTGTCTTGTAACCTAAGTGTAGTAATCATCTTGTATCTGAACTGAACATGTATGTTTTTCTAAGTTATATATGAAATGGACGGATTACGTTATCTATGAAATCGAATTTATTATAAATGAATGTTGATTTGGTTATACCATGGTTAATTTCAATAACAAGTTGTACACTTCACTATGTGATGTGATCTTGTTTTATTTAATGTGTACGTTTTTTCATAGTTATGATTTTATGAAATCTAACGGGTATTATGTTTTCTTGTGATTTAAAGAAAATGACACCAAAGAGAAAGACCACGAGGTTAAACCCAGATGCAACACCAACACCAGTCACAGACACTCATACCACTACATCTGTCACCAATGCCCAAATTCAGGCAATGATTAACGAAGGCGTTACATGACTGCACTAGCAGCACGTGAGTGCCAACCAGGGGAATGGCGATGATAGCATACTCTCCAAGGAACGGGTTGCCAGAAGGCCTGTGCAAGTTGCTCGTGAATGCACCTACCCAAACATCCTAAATTCCAACCCTTGAAACTTCAAGGCATGAGGGAGTTATTGGGTCTCATCAGTGGTTTTGAAAAGATGGAGTCTGTTTATAGCATAAGCAACTGTACAGTAGCATGCCAGGTCAAATTTGCTACATGTACCCTGCAAGAAAATGCTCTTACATGGTGGAACTCCCATTTTAAGACCACTACTCCTGAAGCTGCCCATGCAATGCCATAGAGGACACTAAAAAAGATGATGACAGACAAATACTGCCCAAGAGGCGAAATTAAGAAACTGGAGTTTGAATGTTGGAATTGAACGGTGGAAGGTACCGATGTTGGTAAACCTATAGCCAGCGTTTCCAAGGAATTGGGCACTAGGTGCGATCGGATGGTTTCCGAAGAAATGGACCAAGTTTGAGAAAATATGTCGTGGTTGCCCGACACGATCCATGGCTAGTGTGATGGGCGACCCTAAGCCAAAAAAAACTATGCAGGATGCCATTGAGTTCGCCATGAACTCATGGCTAAAAGATCAAACTCTGGGTCTGAACGTCAGGCTGACAATAAAAGAAAGTCTGATGACACCGCCAGGAACAACCAGAATCAGCAACCAAACAAGAGACAAAACACTGGAAGAGCTTATGCCGCAGGAAATGGTGACAGGAGACCATACGGGGGGCCTAAACCTCTGTGTTCCAAATGTAACTCATTACCAGGATGGTCATTATGGCCTCCTAATATGCTACAAAGTGCAACGATTTGGTCCTTTTAGTCATGACGCTAGGATCCCCCAATGTTAACACTAGGGCTAATCAAAGGGGCAAAGTATTGTTTTGAATGTGCGAAGCTTGGATGGTTTTGGGTTGGCTAAAGGGCATTTCAAGAAGGATTGCCTAAAATTGAAGAACAACAACAACCGGGGTAATCAGGTTAGAAATGCCAAGGCTCAGGTAAAGGTGTATGCCGTGGGCAATGCAGGGGAAAACCCAAACAATAATGTCATCACGGGTACGTTTCTCCTAAACTCCGTTATGCTTCTATTTTATTTGAGACCGTGCGATAGGTTAGTTTTGTATCTACTGCCTTTAGCTCTCGAATTGTTATCACTCTAATTTGCATTAGATATGATTTATAATTAAAACTAGCGACAGGCGACTGTTGGGTTAAAACACTATTATTCGGGCGGTCTGTACGTTAAATTTCTTAAATCATTCTTTCAACTATAGACCTCAATGCCCGAGACTAGGTAGTTTTGACGTGTAATTGGTATGGATTGGTTGGCAAAGTACCATGCAGTTATTTGTTCTGTGCGGAAGAAAAAAAAAGAAAGAAAAAGATCGCTTCGTGTTCTTTTGGTGACGAAATTTTAATCGTTCAAGGTGACAGAATGAAGAAAGCAGCAATGAACACCGGGACCCGGATTAAACATCATCTGCGTTTGATACTAAGGCTCAAGGAGTAATAATGAAAGGGATGTCAGTATTCTTAGCAATATCACCGCAACCAAAGACAAGACAAGTCAAAGGAGGAAAGACCTTGAGATGTGACAGGTTGTTTAAGAATTTCCTGAAGAGTTTTTCTTAAGACTTGCGGTATACCACCCACTCGACAAAGTGGAGTTTCGAAGTCGAATTTTGGTACCTGGTGCTACACCTGTAGCACGGGCACCATATAGATTAGCACCGTCCGAAATGAAGGAACTAGCGGAGCAACTACAGGAACTTACGGACAAAGGCTTCATAAGACCAAGTTCCTCACCCTGGGGAGCTCCGGTTCTGTTTGTAAAGAAGAAAGATGGGTCTTTCCGGATGTGCATCGATTACAGGGAATTGAACAAACTGACAGTGAAGAACCGCTACCCACTCCCAAGGATCGATGACCTATTTGACCAGCTGCAAGGATCGAGTATTTATTCAAAGATCGATCTGAGGTCAGGGTATCACCAGTTGAGAGTTCAAGAAGAAGACATTCCCAAGACTGCATTCAGGACTCGATACGGTCACTATGAATTCCAAGTCATGTCTTTTGGTTTGACTAATGCACCGGCCGTGTTCATGGACCTTATGAACCAGGTGTGTAAACCGTATCTGGACAAGTTTGTAATTGTCTTCATCGATGACATTTTGATCTACTCCAAAAGTAAGAAGGAACATGAAGAACACCTTAGGCAGATCTTGAAATTGCTTAAGAAGGAAGAATTGTACGCCAAGTTCTCCAAGTGTGAATTCTGGATCTCTAGGGTACAATTCCTTGGTCACGTGATTGACTGTCGAGGTATTCACGTTGACCCTGCCAAGATTGAATCTATCAAAGATTGGGCGTCTCCTAAAACACCAACAGAGATTCACCAATTTTTGGGCCTTGCCGGCTATTATGAAGAGTTATCGAAAGGGTTTTCAAAGAGATGGCCAAGACAATAACCAACTAAACAGAAAGAATGGGTGTCAAGTTTGATTGGGGCGATAAACAAGAAGCAGCTTTTCAACTGTTGAAGCAGAAGTTGTGCAGTGCACCAATCCTGGCCTTACCTGAGGGAAGCGAAGATTTCATCGCATACTGCGATGCTTCAAAGAAGGGTTTGGGCGCTGTGTTGATGCAAAGAGAAAAGGTGATTTCTTATGCATCACGCCAGTTAAAAATTCATGAAAAGAAAACAATACGACTCATTGATTTAGGAATTGGGCAAGTAGTAGTGTTTGCTCTAAGGATTTAGAGGCACTATCATGTACGGAACCAAGTGCTACGGTGATCACTAATCACAAAAAGTTTACAACAATTCTTAGATCAGAAGGAATTAAATATGAGGCAACGTCGCTGGTTAGAGTTGCTGAGTGATTACGATTGCGAAATTCGTTATCACCTAGGGAAGGCGAATGTTGTTGCTGATGCTCTGAGCAGGAAGGAACAAGAACCACTAAGGGTTCGGGCCTTAGTGATGACTATTGGCTTGGATCTTCCTAAACAAATCTTGAAAGCTCAGACTGAAGCACGAAAGCCAGAGAACATCAAGAAGGAGGATGTTGGGGGTATATTGGTTGAGAATTCAAAAGATCCGGAGAAACTTAGAACGGAAAAGTTGGAACCATGTGCGGATGGAACTATGTGCTTAAATGGCAGGAGTTGGTTACCATGTTATGGCGACTTAAGGACTGTGATCATGCACGAGTCCCACAAGTCTAAATACTCTATTCATCCGGGTTCTGACAAGATGTACCAGGATATGAAGAAACTATACTGGTGGCCCAATATGAAAGCCAACATCGCCACCTATGTTAGCAAATGTTTGACCTGTGCTAAGGTCAAGGCCGAACATCAGAGACCATCGGGTTTGCAACCCGAGATACCTCAATGGAAGTGGGACAACATCACGATGGATTTTGTCACGAAGCTTCCTAAGTCGTCACAAGGTTATGACACTATTTGGGTGATCGTTGACCGACTTACAAAGTCTGCCATTTTTATGCCAATGAGGGAAACGGATCCTATGGATAAACTGGCAAGAATGTACCTAAAGGAGGTAGTCACGAAGCATGGAATACCTGTTTCAATTATCTGTGATCGTGACCCTCGGTTCGCATCAAATTTCTGGAAGTCACTTCAGAAGGCTTTGGGTACAAGTTTGGATATGAGTACTGCATATCATCCGCAAACCGACGGACAAAGCGAGAGAACCATCCAAACTCTCGAGGATATGCTACGTGCTTGCGTAATCGACTTTGGAAATGGTTGGGTTAAACATTTGCCATTAGTCGAGTTTTCATACAATAACAGTTATCATGCTAGCATTAAGGCTGCACCGTTTGAAGCACTTTATGGTCGAAAGTGTCGTTCACCCGTGTGTTGGGCCGAGGTTGGACAAGTTCAACTCACTGGTCCAGAATTAGTGCAAGAAACAACGGAGAGGATCATCCAGATCAAACAAAGGATTCAAACCGCTCGCGATCGACAAAAGAGCTACGCCGACTTAAAGCGTAAACCGATGGAGTTTCAAGTTGGAGATAAAGTTATGCTTAAGGTTTCGCCTTGGAAAGGGGTCGTACGTTTTGGCAAACGAGGGAAGTTAAACCCCAGATATGTCGGACCTTTCAAAGTGTTAAAAAAGGTTGGAGCCGTTGCTTACAAGCTTGAGCTTCCTCAAGAGCTGAGCAGGGTCCACAATACGTTTCATGTATCTAACTTGAAGAAATGTTATTCTGACGATCCATTAGTCGTTCCGTTGGAAGGACTCCAAGTGGATGACAAGCTTTATTTTATTGAAGAGCCTGTAGAAATCATGGATCGCGAAGTCAAACAATTGAGGCAAATTCGTGTCCTAATTGTCAAGGTTCGATGGAACTCTAGGCGGGGCCCTGAGTTTACGTGGGAACGTGAAGATCAATTCAGGAAGAAATATCCACACCTCTTCACCAAGACCGCACCGTCGTCAAGTATCGTGTCATAAGCCTTGAGGACAAGGCTCATTTAACGGGGAAAAACTATAACACCTCGTGTTTTAGGTCATTGTACGACATTATGTAATTCACAATTTATTTTTAGGATTTTATGCGTTTGCTCTTAAATCGTAATCGTTAAGCTAAATCGCGTAAACTAAAAATGATCATTCAATGTAAACGGGCATTAAACGATTAAACGTTTACATCAAGCAAGTGTTAAATGATTATTATAAGGATAATTATCAACTTTTTTCATCTTATTTTTATTGGTTACGTAAAATGCTTACGTTTCGCGATAAAATGCGTTTCGGCATTCCCGGAAGCACCAAAACTTAACAACGCTTAAACGAATACTCAAGATTATACCTAATACACAAAATAATAAAAATATCATCTTATTTATGTATATGTGGCCGGATTTCATGAGATAGGATCAAGAAAATATCAAGGTTCATGTCACTTGCCCTAAATATCAAGCTACAACAAATATCAAGGGAACCATGTCTTACACCTTTCTAACCACTTGACCAATTGCACTAGGAACCTTCCTTGAGTCCTTGGCTTAGTCTTTCATCTATATAAGGCATTAGCTAGCAAGTAAACACACCTCTCTCATTTACAAAGTGTAAACAAGAAAAATCTCTCCCATTTCCCTCTTGAAAACCCACGGCATCAAACCACAAACATACACAATCCATAGCTTGATTTTATTTCACCATATTAGTGTTTATACATCATACTTAAGGTATTCTAAGAAGAATTGAAGGGTTGGTTAAGCTTTGAAGAGGTTTTAACAAGATATTGCAAGATTAGGGTTTTGGTTGGAATTAGGGTTTTCAAGGGATAAAAGCTAGGGTTTCTTTGCTAAACAAGGGTTTAGATTTGGTTGTTCTTCATCCTCCTACACATCAAGGTTATCTAAGAACCCTACTTCATTTACTTTCTTTGATTTATGCATATATTATGTTTATATAGTTAAATCACCATTTAGGATACTTTTGAATATGTAAAATGAATTTTTACTTATTATCAATGTTGTGTGAACTTATTTACATGTTATATGGATGGTAATATCATGTTAAAAGGAATGTATAAGTGTTTTAACATGTTGGTTAAGTATTAACATGTATAAGTACAAATTAGGGTTTTAATGTTAACTTAATAAGTTACAAGTGTGTTGGAAACACGAAAAGTGTCGGTCACTTCCAAAGTTGTAATAGTCTTAGCTCGTAGTTAGTATAAGGATTAGATTAGTAATCTA
>BQNB010155121.1:0-15432 GCA_026074375.1 Tanacetum coccineum
CATGTGCGAGAAAGCTTCTAACACCTTTGATATTAGAAGGGGTGGAAGTTTTGAGATTACGTCGATTTTTGCTTTGTCGACTTCAAGTCCTGCGCTAGACACCTTGTGTCCAAGCAAAATTCCTTCTTTGACCATGAAGTGACATTTTTCTCAATTAAGGACAAGATGAGCATCTTTACAACGCTAGAGCATTTTATCGAGGTTGTTTAGGCATTTGTCAAAAGAGTCTGCAAAGACGGAGAAATCGTCCATGAATACTTCAACGGATTCTTCGATCATGTCGTGAAAGATTTCCAACATGCATCTTTGGAATGTAGTTGGGGCATTGCATAGCCTGAAAGGCATTCTCCTATAAGCGTATGTTCCGAAAGGACATGTGAATGTTGTTTTTTCTTGATCCATAGGATCGATAGGAATTTGAAAATATCCAGAAAAACCATCGAGGAAACATAAATATTTATTTCCTGCGAGTCTTTCTAACATTTTATCCATAAACGGCAAAGGAAAATGATCTTTTGCGGTTTCTTCATTGAGTTTATGATAATCGATGCATACTCGCCAACCCGTGACGGTTCTTGTTGGGACAAGTTCATCATTTTTGTTGGTGACAACTGTAATACCACCTTTCTTTGGTACACGGTGAATAGGACTAACCCAAATACTATCGGCAATTGGATAAATAATACCGGTATCCAAGAGTTTTACGATTTCTTTTTTAACAACTTCTTGCATGTTTGGATTTAACCTTCTTTGTTTTTGGATAACTGGTTTCTTGTCATCCGGAAGTTGTATCTTATGTTTACAGAATGATGGAAAGATACCAGGAATGTCTGTCATTTTCCAAACAAAGGCTTCCTTATGTTTTTTGAGGACGGATACAAGTTTGCTTTTGTTTTGAGCAAAGAGTTTAGATGATATGATCACAGGAAGAAAAGATGGTTCTTCCAGGAATACATATTCTAAATTATCAGGAAGAGGTTTGAGTTCAAGATCCGTAGGAGGTTCTTCGAGAGATGTTTTGATTTTATAATCGATGTTGATGGTGATTTTCTCGAATGGTGGTTCTTTGGTATCGGATTCAGGTTCAGAATTTTCATCGGCAACCATTGCAATGAATTTATCGAATTCAGAAAAGATTTCTTCTTCGAGAAGGGTTCCTTCGATGGAATGAAGGATTTTGCTTCCTTCATCTAGAAGAGCATCGAAATCTTCTTCTAAGATTTCATCGATAACATCGATACTAAAACATGTATCATCGTTTGAGTAAGAGTGTTTCATTGCAGAGTCGATATTAAAGATCATTCATTCAGTCCTAACTCCAAGATTGAGTTGTTTCTGTTTAACTCGAATAATTGCATCAGCAGTGTGAAGAAAGAGTCATCCTAAGATGAGGGGAACTTTGTTGTCTTCATCCATTTCAAGAATAGCGAAATCGGCAGGAAAAGTGAATTTACCAACTTCAACGAGCATATTTTCAGCTATCCCAACAGGGTATTGGAATGATCTGTCGGCTAATATTACGCTCATTTTGGTATGTTTAAGAGTTATTGGAGAGTAATTTTGCTATAAGGAATTATGGCTATGATTAATGATAGCACCCAAAGCGGCCAAAGCATTACAGGAGAAAGCTTTGTTGAAATTACATGGAATAAGGAAACTTCCTGGGTCTCCGAGTTTTGGTAGAACTTTATTTTGGATCATCCCTGAACTTTCATCGCTTAAAAAAGCGGCAGAAATTTGTTCGATTTTATGTTTGTTGCTTATGAGTTCTTTGAGAAATTTTCCATAATTAGGCATTCTAGCTAAGACATCAAAAAGAGGTACGTTGATTCGAACAGCTCGGATCATGTCAAGAAATTTTCCGTATTGGGCCTCCATTTTTTCTTTTCTAAGGCGTTGAGGATATGGAATTTTTAGTTTGTATCGTTTGGGTAACGGTGTTTCTTTGAATGGTTTTGTGGGTTGAGATTTTGGTTGTGTTGTAGGTTCTTCATCTTCATCATTACTATCGAAGTTGATAAGGTTTTCGGAATTATTATGTTGATCATCCGGGTTATCCGGTGGATTATAGGATTTATCACTTCTTGTAAATACGGCGTTCACATGCTCATTACGAGCTTGCGGTGGTTGGTAAGCTTTGCTACCTCGTGGGTTTGGTTGAGTATTGCTTGGAAGAGATCCAGAAGGTCGACCAGATTGCTTGTCAACGAGTCTGTCGAACTTATTTTTGAGGTTTTGGATTAACCTTGATGATTTTTTGGGATTACTTTTCTAGAATTGAGTTTGAGGTCCATGAATGTTTCTTTGACAAAAGGCTATTGGGTTGATTGTTGAGACTTCATAACAATCAGTTTTTTTTAAAACATATTTCTGAAGATCGGTAAGGTTTATCCATCGGTGTTGGACGGGAGGTAGTTGTTCGGTTGTAATCATTCGTCGCTTGAAAAAAAAATTTTTTTTTGCCATTTATCGCGATTACGAGTCTCAGTCGCAGGTAATCATTGTAAAAAAAAAACGAGTCCATACGGAAGTTTGTATAAATTTTAGCTTCTTCTTACGGGACATGGGCATGTCGTCTCGTCATACAAGATCGGATGTTGGTTGTTTAGCTCGAGATTGGAGTTCTTTGTACTAAGCATCCATTTTTATAGTCATGGCATCCATTCGGGCCATAATTTTGTCAGTATCAGAATTACTGATACCTTCATCGGTGAAAGCAACAATTTTCTTAAGAGATGATTTGGTTTTTTGATTTTTAGCCCAATCGAGCTTGAGTAAGAATTTATCTTCGAGAAGCTGATAAGCTTGATTTGGTGTTTTATAGAGAAAAATACCACCACTTGCGGCATTTAGAACTTCTTGGGTTATTTTGCTGAGACCATGATATTTTTTTATAATATTGCCTTTGGAAAGGTTATGAACATGGCAGTTTCGGATCATTTCCTTCATACGAAGCCAAGCATCGGTTAGAGATTCATTTTCATGTTGAGAAAAAGCATGGATTTCTCCGAGGAGTCGGTCGAAAAGAGCCGGGGAAAAGAATCGGCTAATGAAATCAATTCGAAGTTTATCCCACGTTTCAATAGTTCCTTCGTTGAGTTCGTCCAACCATGTTTTTCTTTTCCAATGAGTGATAGGGGAAACATCATCAGGCGGACAACTTCATTTTCGGTATTTATGAATGAATTTATGAGGATCGGTTTTGGTTCTGCCATCAAATTGGTTTCCTTTGACGAGAGTTAAGTGGTTACCCTTAATAGCAAATTCGTTTGCGGTTTTAGGAATGGTATCGGAAGTTTAAGTGACAACATGGTCGGCAGCCCACATGAGTTCATCATCTATTGGATCGTAATTTCAAAGAATATCAAGAAAGTGACGGAAGTAATTGATGTCGAGAATTGACGGATAGACAATTCTCGGGTGTTGAGGTGGATTATTTCTTTGATCGTATGGAACTCTTCTGTTTCGTCGACGAAGTCTTCGATTCAGAGTGCGTTCAGGTTCAGGTAAAGGTTCAACAAGTTCAGAATTGGAAGCACGTGTATGCATCCAAAGGAGAAATTGTTTGGGTCAGTTTGCCAGAAAACTGTACGGCGATTTTTGAAAAAGAGGGGGAGTTAAAGTAATTTTCCAGAGTTGACTACAGAATAGCTTAAAAATCCCCGGCAGCGGCGCCAAAAACTTTGATGTGTTTCAAAAGCTTTAAATTTATAATGACTAAAAATACCAATTTTATTATAGGGAAACACACGGGTAAAAGTATAACCCACGTATATAGTATAATCTTTTTAGGTAAGACCAGGTCGTCCACAGGGATTTGAGTAGTATTCTAATAATAAAAAAACAGACTTTAACAATTTTGTAAATAACTTTTTACCAGTAATAATAAAGATGACTACTCGGATAGTTAAAAATAATTTATAAGTGTTGGAACTGATTAAGACCTTGAAGATGGAACCTTAATTTATAAAAAGGATTTATCGTCAGAAAACATTTTCACAAATTAACTTAAATAACTCAAGACTTATATTTAGCAGACTAGACCAAATGTGTCACTCAAATAGTTTAGTTACTTATTATATCAAAGCTTATTTTGTTTATCAATTTACGAAAGTGGATTTCTCGACATAGACGATAAAGATCATAGACAAATCTTTAAAACCACATATATCATAACGGGTCTTTCGACCAATACCGATATGATTATATAATCTAAGATTGATAAGCAAAAATTGATAAGATAAATATTACAGGATCGCAACATAAGCTTGAGATTAATAGGATCGAGGTCATACCAAACACTTATTCATTATCATAACGTCACCGAGTAGTCATGAGAGTTTTAGCCTCTCATGGCTATGAGGTTCATAATATAAGATGATTCAACATGAATTTCCATTATTCTAATATACTAATATGATATTCTACTTCGTTCTTGATTGTTTGATCTTGAATCTTCAAAAGGGTGAGGTGTTTATGGTGTTTTGGTGGATGATTTGGAAGGAATGGATGAAGAATTTCTGATGAGATGATTGAGGAATGAAGAGAGAAATGATTTGTGGGATGCTTTGAGAGTGAAAATTCATCCTCTATTTATAGGCTGAAAATAAGTGAAAAGTGCGGCGCACACAAATATTTGTGCGGCGCACTTGGTGATTAAATGCGAGGATAATAAATGTTTAGTGGAGAAGTGCGGCGTACAAGATAATTTGTACGGCGTACTTAGGGTGTTAATGCTGTAGCATTAAATACTTCATTTAATTCTTCGTAGTTGGATAGGAAGTGCGGCGCACACGTTATTTTGTGCGGCGTACTTGGGGTATTAATGCACTTGTTTGACTGAGCTTTAATTACTTCTGACTTTGGGGAGAAGTGCGGCGCACAACTGATGAGTGCGACGCACTTGCAGACTTTTCAGCTTGAGGTTTTATCCTTTTCTTGTATCTTGATTTCCAATATGTGTAAATACTTGAGCTTTGTTCCTTTTTATCTTGAGATGTCTTCTAGTGAACCTGCAAGCAATTCATGCTATTAAGTATCAAAAGTTCACGAGAAATGATTAATTATATGCAAATAACGTCACCTAAAATATGTATAATTTAGGCGTTATCAGTCTGCAACACGCATTCTCAATATGGTTCCAACCAATAAGGTTGATAAGACTCCATATGAATTATGGTATGGAAAAGTTCCAAACTTGTCTTACTTAAAGGTCTGGGGATGTGAGTTGCTTGTGAAGCGGGATACGCCTGACAAACTCCAACAAATATATGTTAAGTATATCTTCATAGGATACCCAAAGGAAACGATGGGTTACTATTTCTACTTCCCATCTGAAAACAAAATAGTTGTTGCGAGGTATGTTGAGTTCTTTGAGAAAAATCTCATAACTCAAAAAGTTAGTGGGAGGGCCATAGATCTTGAAGAAATTCAAGATGAAGATACATCACCTTCTGAAATCACTAGCGAAATTCCTATGGGGTTGAAGGTTTTGAACCACCTTAAGAGGAAGTGATTCCGATTCGTAGGTCCGAAAGGACACATCGAGGTCCAAATCGTTTATGTCTAAATGTAGAGGCGGAGGAGCATAGCCTAAGGGATCTTAATGAACCCACTAGCTATAAAGTTGCAATGTTAGATTTAGAATCTAATAAGTGGATCGATGCTATGAATGCAAAAATGCAATCCATGATAGATAATATGGTATGGGTCATGGTGGATCTTCCTCATAATTGTATGACTATTGGGAGTAAGTGGATTTTTTTTTTTAAGAAAAGACTGGGGGATAACTCAATGGGATGGATTGTACACACTCTATTAAAAGCTCGTCTTGTAGCAATGGGTTTTATACTCACTTTACGAGTTGATTATGAAGTAAACATTTCTCACCCGTCGTGACATTAGAGCTTATTAGGATTCTCATATCTATAGCGGCGATCTTGATTATGAGGTATGGATAATGGATGTCAAACTGCCTTCCTTCTTAAATTGGGTTATCTTGATGAAGAACATTTTTATGGTACAACCTGAAGGTTTTGTTGGATCTAATCATCACAAGAAAAAAGTATTCAAGCTTCAAGATCCATTTATGGTTTAAGCAAAGCATCAAGAAGCTGAAACAAAAGATTTGACGAGGAAATCAAAAAGTTTGGTTTTACTCAAAATCTTGACGAGCCATGTGTATATCAAAAGGCTAGTGAGAGTAATGTTACATTCCTCATCTTGTATGTTGATGACATAATCATCATGGGAAATCACATTCCAAGTTTACAAAGTGTAAAAGATTATCTTGGAAAGTGTTTTGCTATGAAAGATTTAGGGGAAGCAGCATTTATTCTTGGAATCAAAATCTATAGAGATAGGTCAAAGCGATTGATTAGACTTGGTCAAAATGCTTACATGGATAAGATCTTAAAGACATATAAAATGGATAATTCAAAACGTGGTCATATCCCCATGCAAGAAAGACTTGACTTGCACAAAACATAAGGTGATTCAACACCTATAGAGGTGAAGCATATGCAAAATGTACCTTATGCTTCGGCTGTGGGTTCCATTATATATGCAGTAAGATGCACTAGACCTGATGTTGCGTTCGCATAAAATATAACAAGCCGATTTTAACAGAATCCTAGTAAACTTCACTAGACTGTTGTGAAAAATATTCTTAAGTATTTAAGAAATACTAAAGATAGGTTCTTGGTTTATGGTAGAAATCTGGAAGCTGAACTTCGAGTTGATTGCTATTGCAATGCTAGATTTGAGACTAATAGAGATGATACAAAATATCAGACAGGATATGTCTTCATTTTGAATGGAGGCACAGTGGACTGGAAAAGCTCTAAGCAAAGTACTACTGCAATGTCTGCTATAGAAGCTGAATACATAGCTGCTTCGGAAGCTGCGATGGAAGCTGTTTGGATTAGGAAGTTTATTTCAGGGCTTGGTATAGTACCAACAATAAACGAACCTATTAGAATGTTTTGCGATAATTCAGCCGCACTTCAATTTGCTAACGAACCGGGAGTTCAGAGAGGCGCCAGACACTACCATATGAGATATCATTATGTTCACGATAGTATTGCACTGGGCGAAATAAGATTCCTTAAAGTTCACATAGATGACAATCTGGCTGATCCTTTTATGAAGGCTTTGTCTAAAGGAAAACTTACTCAACATGCTAGGAGTATGGGACTTCGTTTAGCTAGTAGTTTCATGTAGATCTGTGTTTAGTATTTGGATAAGGGATGTTTGAATAATTTATTTTATGATAATGATACTTGGTATTTTTGTTATTTTTATCTTAAATTGTGTCCTATATTTGCATGTTTAAATCCGTGAATAATAATAGTTATTATTCAAAATTAATCCATTGTCGATTAGCAATATGAGAATATTGTTAAATTAAGACAATTCTGAGTGATTGGTGATATTGTAGATATTAAGGATGTGCCCACCAAACTCACATGATATTCATAAGATGAATATTTGTTGGGATTAAAAGACTTCTTGATGATCTTGAAGTTACTGCTACTAAGGTTTGTGTTACTGCTGCTAAGTAAAACTTAGTGTTGTTCATTAACTCTAATGAAAAATATGCTAAGTAGTTAGTACTGCTAGTTCATAGTTACTACTACTAGTGTAACTTAGCACTGCTAGTGTATATTAGTACTGCTAATTACTACTACTAGTATATGTTAGTACTCCTAGAGTAAAGTTAGTACTGCTGGTGAAGATTGAAGAAAATATTCTAAGTAGTTACTACTACTTGTACACAGTTAATGCTGCTGGTACAAAGTTACAACTGCTGAAAGATAAAGATTGCTTGAAGATCAAGATTACTTATGAGATAAAGATTGTTATTTATAGAATAGATCTTTGAGAATAATCTAAGTTTTAATGATATATTGTAAATCGACTAGGACTCCTTGGTGTATAAAAGGAGGTCCTAGGGCATAGAGTTTTATGTATCTTAGTAGTATAATTCATAGCTTCAAGGTTTTATAACCCTAATACTAGTTAGAGTATTCATATTAATATATTGAAGCTTTATTTTTTAATTTGTCTGTTCATTAGAATTACTATTCTATTGCATATTCTTCTTATTGATCAAAGATTAGATTCCGCATAATCTTTGATATATTTTACAAAGTTTCTATCAAAGTTGTGTAGGATTTATCTTGCATAACTAAACCTTACACAAGCTAAGGAATTTATGATCATTCAAGTGGGATCAACAAGTGGTATCAGAGCAGAAGAAGGTCCAACTAACTTTGCACTCATGGCTTACTCTTCTACAAGTTCTAACTCTAAGGTATCTACTGAGTCAAACTGTTCATCATCTTGTTTGAAAAATGTTAAAAATCTTAAAGAACAAAATGAACAACGGTTAAAAGACATAAGGACATCTAAGTCAAATGCTATTGCTTATAAAACAGGTTTAGAGTCTTTAGAAGTAAGACTTCTAGTTTATAAGAAAAATGAGTATGTTTATGAGGAAGATATCAAGGTCTTAAAATGTAAGATTCATTTAAGAGAAGTATCCATTACAGAGCTTAGAAGGAAGTTGGAACTGGCTCAAAAACAAAATGATGAAATTCAGCTAACGGTAGAAAATTTTAAGAATTCATCTAAAAACTTAAGCAAATTGATAGACTGTCATATAGTTGATAAGTGCAAAATAGGTTTAGGGTATAATGTTGTTCCACCTCCCTATATAGAAAATTTGTGCCTCCAAAACCTGATTTGTCATTCTCTGGTTTAGAAGAGTTTACAAGTGAGCCTATAGTTATTAAGCCTGTAGTTTAGAACAGTGAAGCTAAGGCTAATGAAGCAAAGCCTAAAGCAGTTAGGAAGAATAATGGTGCTCTAATTATTCAGGATTGGGTGTCTGATAATGAGGAAGATGATGTGCCTTAGGCTAAGATTAAAAAGAAAACATTTAGGACTAGTTTTGCTAAGATAGAGTTTGTCAAACCTAAACAGCAAGAAAATACTTCTAGGAAAACTGCTAAACAGGTTGAGCAACTTAGGCAAAACATTCATACTCCTAGAGGCAATCAAATAAACTGGAATAATATGATGTCTCAAAGATTAGGAAGTAATTTTGAGATGTTTAATAAAGCTTGTTATGTTTGTGGAAGTTTTGATCACTTGTAGGTAGATTGTAAAAAGGTGAATCAAAAACAGTTTCAAAATATAAAACCTGTTTGGAACAATGCTAAAAGGGTGAATCATCAGAATTTTGCCAAAAAGACTCACCACTGGAAGAAAGCTTACTGTTAATGTTAATGAGACCATTGGGTTTGATAAGTCCAAGGTGGATGTCCAACTGGCCACAAAAAGGGGACAGTTTGCAAGGGAGGATGCAAGGCTCCTAAGGAACTAAGAAAATAGAATATAGGGAAGAACACAAGAAAGGGTTGTGCCATTAGAGACAACTACTTCTATGCCATTAGTGTCTTGTGATGGTTCTAGTTATGATATGGAGTGTTCAAGCAGAAGAAGGTCCACAACTTAACAATTGCACTCATGGCTTACTCTTCTACAAGTTCTAACTCTGAGGTATCTACTGATTCAAACTGTTCATCATCTTGTTTGTAAAATGTTAAAATTCTTAAAGAACAAAATGAACAACTCATAAAAGACTTAAGGACATCTAAGTTAATGCTTATTGCAGTCTAAAACAGGTTTAGAGTCTGTAGAAGCAAAGACTCTAGTTTTAAAGAAAAATAGTCTGATTATGAGGAAGATATTAAGGTCTGAAAAACATGAGATTCATTTAAGAGAAGTAGCCATTACAGAGCTTAGAAAGAAGTTGGAACTGGCTCAAAAACAAAAAGATAAAATTCAGCTAACAGTAGAAAATTTTAAAAATTCATCTAAAAACTTAAGTAAGCTTAATAGACTGTCAGATAGTTGATAAGTGCAAAAAAGGTTTAGGGTATAATGTTGTTCCACCTCCCTATACAGGAAACTTTATGCCTCCAAAACCTGATTGTGGTCATCTTGGTTTAGAAGAGTTTACAAGTGAGCCTATAGTTATTAAGCCTGTAGTTGAGAACAGTGAAGCTAAGGCTAGTGAAGCAAAGCCTAAATCAGTTAGGAAGAATAATGATGCTCCAATTATTAAGGATTGGGTGTCTGAAAGTGAGGAAGAAGATGTGCCTCAGGCTAAGATTGAAAAGAAAACAGTTAAGCCTAGTTTTGCTAAGATAGAGTTTGTTAAACCTAAAGGAAAAACTGCTAGGAAAACTACTAAACAGGTTGAACAACTTAGGCAAAACACTCATACTCCTAGAGGCAATCAAAGAAACTAGAATAATATGATGTCTCAAAGATTAGGAAGTAATTTTGAGATGTTTAATAAAGCTTGTTATGTATGTGGAAGTTTTGATCACTTGCAGGTAAATTGTAAAAAGGTGAATCAAAAATAGTTTCAAAATATAAAACCTGTTTGGAACAATGCTAAAAGGGTGAATCATCAGAATTTGCCAAAGACCTCACCCCCAACCCTAAAGAACATGGTATCCAAGAGCATACTAAAAGAAGTCGTGGCTAGTATCAAGTTAATACTGCTAGATAAGTTAATGCTGCTCACTCAAAAACAACAGTGAATGTTGCTAGACCAATGTCATATCTTTCTAAAATAGCACATTCAACTGTTAAGAGGCCTGATCGAAGCGAAACTACACCTTAAAAATATATATAAATATAATAAAATAAATAAAATAATATAGTAAGAATAGTCTAAAAGCAAAATCAATAAAACCGAGAAGTAGTATAGAGTGTTCCCGGGTCGTTTATCCCCAACGATGCCTGGACGTGGAAATCGTATACAGTCTGAAGAATGAGTTTTTGAATGAGAAAAATGATTTGAGAGTGTGGAAAGTTAAATTAGACAATAACAAACAAAAAGGTTTAAGAAAAACCTAAAAATTAAGAATTTAAGCTAAAAAAAACGAGAGCACGAATCACGAGACAAAGGGGCAAAAAACCTAAAAAACTTCAAAATTAACCCTACACGAGAAACATTTTTGCTCTAACTACTCTAGGGGAATAATAACGAAGAATGAAAAAGACTAGACCGAAAACGGAGGTCGTTTGACCCAAAAACGAGTCAAGACAACAACCGCACCCGGAACCGTTCTTTAAAAGGCAAAAAGTTATAAAAATGACCCTACGAAAATTTTTATATTTTTCCTACAAACTATATGACTAAAGAAAATTTTCTAAAAAAGAAAAATATTTTTTTGATAATTTTTGTATTTTTTATGAATTATTTAAACTTTTAACTAAATTAAATTATAAAAAATACTAAACGACTTTGAAAAATTCTGAAAATTTTACTAAAAATACTTTACCCTATAACTAACCTACGAAAAATAAGAAACAAAAGTTTTGCTTATTAATAAGCTCGCAAATAAGCTGTAACAGCTTATAGGCTTACAAAGCCAAAATGACCTTAAATACCAAGGCCCTTGGGACACTACCAGAAAAGTCCCAAGGGCGCAGCGGTATGTATTGTGTTATAAAAGGGGATGTATCGAGGGTAGAGACCCGGGTTCGAGTCTTGCTCACCCGGGTCACCCCTTGTCTTCCCCTTTTTTTTCGAAAAACTTTGTGAACCAAAGTTGTTAAGCTTATTGAGCTTAACAACTTTCAAAACTACAACCTTTTTTGAAAGCTTATGAATAAGCTGAAAAACAGCTTTTAAAAACGGACAGAAGCTAAATGAGCTTAAAGGCTTAAAATGCTAAGTTTTGGACATTTTTGGACACTTAAGCTAAAGTTGGAACTAATAAGCTAAAAAGGGGTGGTTCTAAACTAACCTAAATAAACACTTAAGGGCTAAATGTATAAACTAAATAAGCTTAAAAGGGGCTTAAACTGAAGGAAAACTTAAATTAAGCTTAAGAGGCAAAAAGGGCAAGGGCTTGGGCTGTTTACACAAAATAAGCCAAGGAAAAAGGGAATAAGCTATCTAAGGCCTTTAACATACTTAATAAGCAACTAAGAGACTGAATTAAGCAACTAAAAAGCTCCTAATAAGCTAGAAAGTAAATAAGCAGTCCCTACACTAAGCTTAAGCAAAAGCAGCCAAAGGGCTACTTAATGCTTAAAAATAAGCTACTTGGACTACAAACTAAAAGCTATAACTAAAGGGGATTAAACAAGGGCTTATTGGCTTTTTAGATAAGCCAAAAACTTGGGCTTAAGTTCACTAAGAAGCTAGAAAAGGATGCCTAAAATTGGACCCCTAGCACCAGGGGAAAACATTAAGCCAAACAGCCTATGGAGGCATCTTTATGCTTAAAAATAAGTCACTTAGACGATTCTAAAGAAAATGGGGCTTGTATATCTTAAAAGAATGGCCTAAGGGCTTTCTAAAACAGCAAACTGAAAGATTTTGAAACTCAATAAGGCCATGAAATAGTGCTTACTAATAGCGATGTTTCCTTTATCTTTGGAAGTTTCCAACAGACTTAGAAAATGAAAAGATGACTTATTGCAGCCTAATTAAGCCCATAAAAAAGATTTAAAAAAAACAGAATAACAAAAACAATTGAAGCCTAGACCCTAAGCTACTAATGCAATGAAATTTAGATCCTAAAAACTAGCCTTTAATTGAACTTAATTTTTAAGGATTAAAAGCCAATTTGAGGCTGTTTTAACTGCTGATGAGTTGGCACTTCAATTAAACCAAAAAAATGTCCGATTTGCAAACAGACGAATTTGTACTAATCATATTTCTAGCATTCTAAGGACAAAATGAAGGTCAATTTGAACACTAATGAGTGCTTAACAAAGAACTTGTCAAAAATGCTGATTTACTTAGCTCACTGTCACATTTTCACAACATGGAATCTAGTACCCTGAATCTTTAAATGTCAACCTCAGAACTTAAATTAACTTGACTCAAATGTCTGTTAATAACTCATGAAGAATCAAACTAATGCCTTTACCCATTCTTCAACCCAAAATGACCCATTTAAGCCACTGTCCCAAACACCCCTTTATATTCTAAAAATCCACATTTTAAAGCTAAAAACAACTTCTTAATTAGGCTTAGGAATGAGTAAATCAGATTAGGGCTATGATGTTAACAGACTAATAAGCAAAAGCTATAGAAAAATAAAGCACTTAAAGATAAGAAAACGCTATAGAGCAGTACTAACTAAATAATAAGCAGTGTTAACTAAAACTTGGATTTTAACTAAGTAAAATGATTTACAATGCAATTTTAAGACATATTAAGTTAAAAAGAGACAGAATAAGCAAGGTTAAGTACTAATAAGACAGAATAAGCATTGCTACAGTGCTTTGAGTTAAAAGAGAAAATGAAAATACCCTTGATCCTTATGCTTTGACAGAAGTGTACATAAGCTCACAAGAGCTTATCTGCTAGCCAATTATACCCATAAGCCCATCCAGCATAGGCTTATCATCCAATAGTGGCTTAAAGTGAATTTTTGTAAATTTTGCATATAAGTAAAAACTTTAATGTAAAAAGAAAATTAAGCTGAAATCTTGACTTTTATTAATGAAAATGAGTACAAAGCTGAATTTTTAATACAATAAGCAATAAATAAGCTAGAAAAATAAGCAATAAACCTATACTAAATTACACTACTCTCCCTTTTTACTTTGTCTTCTCTCTTGCTTTTATAGGCTGAGAGTCTTCATAGCATCTGTGTTTGTTGTGTTAGTTTGCTGAGAGCAATCCAAGCTCAATCCTCACCCTTATCATATCTCTTGCTCCCCAATCCAAGCAATCTCAACCCTTTGTTTTTGTGCTCAACATGGGACTGCCAAGGTGGCAATAGGGGGGGGGAGGGGGGGTTTAGTGGAGTTGGTAGTTAAGGTCTTTTATCCCCCTGTGGTATTGATGGATGCAGGGAAAAAAGGATGGGGAAGAGAACCCGTGACTAAGTAGGGTGTTTGGGCTTTTTGGCGGGAATTTAGGGTTTAACTGGGTTTGATTTTGTTAAACACAGGGTAACGAGGGTTAGGGGTTAGGGATGAGAGGTAAAAAGGGATTTGGGGGTAAAAGGTAAAAGTTGTAAATGTTTTAGGGTTAGGGGTTTTGGTTTTGACATTTAAGTGTCCCTAGGTTTGGTTGGGATTTTCATTGTTAATCCTTGGGGTGATACAGGTTTGAAAACTTGGCAGGATTGGAGCTAAGCCTAGTTTTGTTAAGATATACTTTGTCAAAACTAAACAAACAAACAAAACTAATAGGAAAACTGCTAAACAAGTTGAGCACAATAGACAAAACACTCACATTCCTAGAGGCAATCAAAGAAACTAGAATAATATGATGTCTCATAGACTAGGAAGTAATTTTAAGATGTTTAACAAAGCTTGTTATGTATGTGGAAGTTTTGATCACTTGCAGGTAGATTGTAAAAAGGTAAGTCAAAAATAGTTTCAAAATATAAAACCCGTTTGGAACAATGCTAAAAGGGCGAGTCATCAGAATTTTGCCAAAAAGACTCACCTCTGCCCTAAAAAGAAGATGGTTCCAAGAGCAGTACTAATGAAGTCTGACCTAGTATCACTTAATACTGCCAGACAAGTTAATACTGCTCACCCAAAAATAACAATAAATAGTGCTAGACCAATGACAAATCTTTCCAAATCAACACATTCAACTGTTAAGTGGCCCATTCATAAGAATACAACATTTAAAAATAGTAATTTTAATCAGAGGGTTAATACTATTAAGAATAAAAAATTTAATACTGTTAGGCCAAAAGAAGTAGTTAATGCTGCTAGGCCAAAAGCAGTAGTTAATGTTGTTAAGGGAAATAATGTTAATGTTGTTAAAGCCTCAGCTTGTTGGTTTTGGAAACCAAAGACTAAAGTTTTAGATCATGTTTCCAAACACAACAGTGCATCAATCACCTTGAAAAAGTTTGATTATGTTGATGCACAAGGCAGATCCAATTCAGTGATGGCTTGGGTCCCCAAATTAAACTGATTTTCTTAACTAATGTGCAGGACAATCCATAAATGGATTTACAAGATAAAGGAGTGATTGATAGTGGATGCTCAAGGCACATGACAGGGAACATGGCCTAACTTACAGACTATGAAGAAATTAATAGAGGATATGCTGCCTTTGGAGGTAACCCCAAAGGAGGGAAAATCACAGGCAGAGGTACAATCAAAACTGGTAATTTAGATTTTAAGAATGTGTATTTTGTAAGAGAGTTAAAGTTTAACCTCTTTAGTGTCTCACAAATGTGTGACAAAAAGAATAGTGTTCTCTTTAATGACACTGAATGTATTGTTTTATCTCTAAACTTTAAGTTAACTGATGAAAGTCAAGTTTTACTTAAAGTTTCTAGAAAGAACAATATGTATAGTGTTGATTTAAAGAATATTGTTCCTAAAGAAGGCCTAACTTGTCTCTTTGCAAAAGCCACA
>BQNB010155122.1:0-11389 GCA_026074375.1 Tanacetum coccineum
AAGCAACCAATGTATTCGTAAAAGCTTAAAGTACTTGTATCCATAAGTAAAACGAGTGTGAAATCAATCATGTAAACGAGCATATAAACGAGTTTGAAATCATTCATGTAAACGAGTTTGTAAACGAGCATATAAACAAGTTTGAAATCAATAATGTAAACGAGCATGTTTCTCACCCCGAGATTTATAAAGTAATCGTAAAACGAGTAAAACGTGGGGCTATAAACTCACCTTAAACAAGTGATGAACGAAAGTAATCAACGAAAGGAGAATGTAACCAAGTGATCCTAGCCGCGACCTAATTAAACGACGCGCTTTAGGAACAAGCAACAGATAACGAAATGTTGCATAGATCATTTATAGAAGGTCAATATCATCCATACGTGTTTGTGTCTTAGTTTAAATAGTCAAAACGCGACTTAGTAAAAATATAGAGTTTTTAGTTAAGTTTTGATGCTTAAACCGAAAATTACTATTTTTAGAAAGTTTAGAAATCACGAACGTTATTGTTGTCTAATTATATCGGTTAAGCTCATTTCACGTCTAAACGCACTAAATGTCCTTAAACATCTAGTTTCCATTTGTAGGATCCCAAATTTCACACACTTATGATCTTAGAGAGAGAAAGTTAGAGAGAGAGAAATGGTTGGGAGAGAACTAGAGAAAAACACACTAAGTTGTGTGTGTCAAATGATTTTTCCAACACCCTCTCCATGTGTGGAGAGGGTTTAAATAGTTCTTACAAAGATGCCCCATAAAACGGGCTGCGGTGTGGGCTTACAGTGGGTAAAGACCCGGCCCACACCATAAATCAAGCGATAACTTAATAAAACTACGAGCTATGCTAAACATGAAAATACATAGGGTGACCGAGTCTTTTTCTTAATCCTAACATCATCATTTTTCGGTATAGTCAAACGGTTTAGGATGATGTGATATTCAAATATACGCTAAGTATTTTGCGACTGTCACGTACGCCAAAATATAGACTATTTTCTATTGGGTACTCATGAAAATGACAAAACCCCTAGCACAGTTTAAAAAACATCCCTAACACCCAGCCAGAAGCCAACGGCCAACCGAATGTAGTTTCACTTACCAAACGGATGTCGTTGACTTCTGACATGGACGCTAGGGATGTTCAGTAGAGTTGAATATTTTGAAGAAAGACTGTCGATGGGATATGCTGTTTCACAAAAGTAACCCCAACATGTATCAAAAGCAACGTCATATCTAAACGTACGCCAAGGATTTTGCGACTGTCACGCATGTGAAAACATAGAACATTATCTACATCCGAGCATAAGTGAAAGTACTAAAACCCCAAGCACGCTCTCGAAATCATTCCTATCGCCGAGTAAGAAGCCAACAACGAAACAAATGTAATTTCGCTTCCCAAATGGATGTTGTTGGCTTCTAACACCGACGCTAGGAATGCTCGAAAGAGTTGAATATTTACGCCCAGTAACCCAGATCTGTAGCTATAAGGTCAAAGGCTACAAAATTGGCTTCATCAGGTCGTGAAATCGTTTGGCTCAGGTAAGAGCTTCATGTGCAGATCTATCACGGCTGCATACCAAACAGGTAGCCAAGCCAAGTCATAGACCGCTCATATTCTTCATTGCCATTTAATAATAACATGTATTTAGTGTTAGACATGTCTTACAACCATTCGTAGGTCTATATAGGCAGACATGTTACCTGGTGTCTCATACAGTTAGCAGGCGAAGAAACGAAACAACCTTAACGAAAAAACAGAGAAAGAGAAACCTAATAGACCCATTCCAAGCGACCCACGTAGGCAGTCAACCTCTTGTCTCAGATAGGAGATTCACAGGTCTATCACGGCTGCATACCGAACAGGCAGCCTAGCCAGTTAATAGAACGCTCGTAATCATCATCGCCCTTTGATAGTAATAGCCGATTAAAAATGTTAAAGCAAGCGTACAGTAAAAGTGACTAACCTGTGTTGGCAACAGATGGTCAGCAGTCCAATATAAAGGTCCATCGTTCCAGGTTGTTTTGTCGCTTTTCGTTTCCACATTGATTCTATAAGGTTATGAAACCATTTGGTCCAGATAGGAGTTTCGGGTGTAGGTCTATCACGGCTGCGTACCATACAGGTAGCCTAGCCAAGCTATAGACCACTCCTACTCATCACCGCCCTTTGACAGTAATAGTGAGCCTTTTAGATAATCTTTTTTTCTTTTTTCCTTTTAAAGTCGTTTCGTTCCTTCTCTTATACACCAATCACTCTAAGATACTCAACTACCATCATAACGCATGATATACCGATGATTCTATACTTATTCAGAAACCTTTGAAGATCATAAACAAAGCAAATGTCATTAAACTTGAAGCACAGTGTAACGCCCGACTACATGATAAGGGTTTTATCACTCTCACGTGTAATGAATTAGAAGCCCTATTCTATATGTCAACACGCGTGAGAGCGCAAAACCCTTACCACATTCTAAAACCAAAATCACCATCCGATAGAGCTTTCGCTTAAAAAAACAGCTTCAAGCTGCATACCAAAGAGGTAGCATAGCCAAGTAATGGCTAACTAAATACACCGCTAACTTGCTTTCTCCAGATATGATCGATAGTGGGTAAAACATACATCAAGGTGGACCGACATTCAATATTCAGTATCGATCTATATATAACATATGATTTCTCCGAGGAGTCGGTCAAAAAGAGCTGGGGGAAAGAATCGGCTAATGAAAGCGGTTCGAAGTTCATCCCATGTTTTGATAGTTCCTTCGTTGAGTTCGTCCAGCCATGTTTTTGCTTCTCCAGTTAGTGATAGGGGAAACATCATCAGGCGGACGGCTTCATTTTCAGTATCTCTGTATTTAAACATATCGCAGATTCTGAGGAATTCATGAATGTGTTTATGAGGATCAGTTTTGGTTCTACCATCGAATTGGTTTCCTTTGACAAGAGTCAAGTGGTTACCTTTGATATCAAATTCGTTTACGGTTTCAGGAATAGTGATCGCGGAACCAGGAGTCGGAGCGACAACATGGTCGGCAGCCCACATGGGTTCATCATCCATTAGGTCATAGTTTCGAAGAATATCAAGAAAGTGACGGAAGTAATTGATGTTAAGAACTGGCGGGTAGACAATTCTCGGGTGTTGTGGTGGATTATTTCTTTGATCGTATGGAACTCTTCTATTTCGTCGACGAAGTCTTCGATTCAGAGTACGTTTCGGTTCAGGTAACGGTTCAACAAGTTCAGAATTGGAAGCACGTGTATGCATCCAAGAGAGAAATTGTTTGGGTCAGTTTTCCAAAAAACTGTACGGTGATTTTTTGAAAAAGAGGGGGAGTTAAAGTAATTTTCCAGAGTTGACTACATAACAGCTTAGAAAATCCTCGGCAACGGCGCCAAAAACTTTGATGTGTTTCAAAAGCTTTAAATTTATAATGACTGATAGTACCGATTTTATTATAGGGAAACACACGGGTAAAAGTATAGCCTACGTATGTAGTATAATCTTTTTAGGTAAGACCAGGTCGTCCATAGGGATCTAAGTAGTGTTTAAATAATCAGAAAGAAAATAAACTTTAACTTGAAAATAACTTTTTGTTTTACCAATGATAATAAAGATGACTACTCGCGTAGTTGAAAATAACTTATAAGCGTTGGAAATGATTAGACCACGAAGATGGAACCTTAGTTTATAAAAAGGATTTTCTCGTCAGAAAATGTTTTCACAAGCTAACTTTCTTAACTTAAGACTTATATTTAGTTAACTAGACCATATATGTCACTCAAATAATCCAGTTACTAGTATATCAAAGCTTATTTATTTATCAATTATGAAAGTGGATTTCTCGGCACAAACGATAAATATCATAGACAAATCTTTAAAACCACATAGATCATACTGGGTCTTTCAACCTATACCAATATGACTATATAATTTAAGTTGATAAGCAAAGATGGACAAGATAAGATATAATAGGATTTCAACATAAGCTTGAGATTAAAGGGATCATGATCATACCAAATGCTTATTCATTATCATAACATCATCGAGTAGTCATGAGAGATTTAGCCTCTCAAGGCTAAAGTGTTCATAACAAAAGTAGATTTAACATAAACTTCCATTATTTTAATAACTAAGTTGGTAACCATCTTCGTTCTTGATTGTTGGATCTTTTGTTCTTCAAGGGAAGTAGTGTTTTTGGTGTTTATATGGCGATGGATGAGAGGATTGGGGTTTGTGTGTGTTTTGTTGAGTGAGAGGAATGGGGAGGAATGATTTGAGAGTGAAAATTCGTCCTCTATTTATAGGCTGAATTTGGGTGAAAAGTACGGAACACACAAAAGATTATGCGGCGCACATGGTGATTAAATGCACTAGCATTAAATGTTTATTGAGAAAGTGCGGCGCACACAAAAGATTGTGCGGTGTACTTGGGGTGTAAATGCAGTAGCATTAAAGTCTTCATAAATGCTTTATATCAGATGGGAAGTGCGGCGCATAATTGTTAAGTGCGGCGTACTTGTTGAGTTAATGCAACGTTGACTGCCTTTGACTTGAAGGAAAGTGCGGTGCACAATTGTTAAGTGCGGCGTACTTTTGGTACATAGAACTTGATTGTTGATCTTTTTCTTGAGTGATGCGTTCTTTATCGCGTAAGTATTTGATTTTGATGTATCTAGCCTTGGGATGTCTTCAAGTGATCCTGCAAGCAATTTTAGTTTATTAAGTATCGAAAGTTCACGAGAAATGATAGAATATATACAAGTAACGCCATAGAAAACATGCATAATTTGGGCGTTATCAAATCCCTCCACACTTAGCTTATTGCTTGCCCTCAAGCAATTTTAGAGCTTTCTTGTTCCAGCTCTTCTCCTGCTCTTTTTAAATTGCTCTCTTGTGCTATCTCTACTTCTGCCTTCTTGGAACTCTCTTCCACCAACTCTATTTCTGCCTTCTTGGAACTCTCTTCCACCAGCTCAGTTCTGTAAACAAAGGTATTTACCCTTTTCATTGCATTGTCAAATAATTTGGAATAATTTGCCAAAGGACTTGTTCAACAAACTTTAGGCTTCCAACCTTCTATTTTTTTAGAAAGTACACATGAACTCCTTTGTTGAGCTCTGTTGGTGGTCTGTTCCTCTTTTCTTCTGCTTTCTTAGCTGCAAAATGTTTTCTTCTTTGTTCGAAGAATTGTACAAACAATCTTGCCTTTTCTTCATCAGTCAATTCATCTTGCTCTTGAGCTTGCAGTCTTTGAGCCAACTGATAATTAGCATCAATTTTAGCCTGAACATCATCCCAAGCTATGTTGGCTTCTTCAACTTGTTGAGCTTTTTCTCTGTCAAGCCTTTCTTCTTCTTCTTTAACTTTGTATCTAGAAGGCAAGTTCTTTAATCAAGCTGAGTATTTCTTTCTTAACATTTTCTTACACAAAGTTCTTTTCTGGTTCAACATTTTGCCTTTACCCTTGTCCCCCATGAACCTGACCTGTGTATGATTTTTGTGAAAAATTGTTGTTGTTGTTGTTGTTGTACCTGGGCTCTTGAAAAACAATTCCTTTCCTTGGAGTTGAAATTGTAGCAGTTGTTGTTGTAGCAGCATTATCCTCTGTTGAAGCAGTGATAGTACTAACTGGTATACTTGGCTCTTTTATAACATCTCCTTTTTCCTGAACTTTTTCACTTTTCAAAGCTGCAAGTGCTTGAGCCAAAGTAACTTCATCAACACTTAAATTCACATCTTTAGCAGCAACTACTTGTTCTGCCAACACCTCATCACCAGTCAAAGTATCCACATCAAACATCTCTGCATCAGCATCAATTTGATCATTAACCAAGGTAATGTCTTCATCATCAATAATATCAGTAATCCTCCTCCCCTGTTTGGATGCATCCTCACCCAAACTTTTTTCATCTCCAGAGGATTCTACCCTGGCACTTAAACCAACCTTGTATAATCTTTAAGCTTATGAGTTCTTAACTTATTCTTCTTTTCAAGCTTCTTGACCCTCCTTTTCAAACTTGCAATCTCATTAGCTTGAGTGGTCTTTGTAGTCTCCAAATTAAGAACTCTTGATTGTAAAGTTATACATAATGCCATCAATTCCTGAAGTTTCAGACTATCCTCACCACTTCGAAGTGTGTAACCTCTTGCGAGCAGTGGATCATTAGAAAGTTTAGATACATTCTCAAACCTAGTTTGAGCAATAGTATCCCTCATGGTTTCTTGGCACCTGGGACCACTACCTGAACCAGTTCCTGAGGAACATAGTTCATTAAGTGTTGCCTTGGATTGGGTCTTATTGATGTTACCCCTATCCTGCTTTACATCTAAGCTAGTAGCAGTAGTGACAGCCCTCACCAAATTGTCATCCATCTCCTCATTAACAGCCTCATCTGCTACATTGTCTGTAGGACCACTAGAATTAGGTATCTCAGTGTCCTTCACTTAGGCAATCCTAGGTTTTTGTTTCCTTTGAGGTTGAGATGTTGATGGTTGAATAAAAGTGGGTGTGTGATGGGGATCAGCAGGTTTTGCTGAACCTTCACCCATTTCTGCTTGATCTTGTACCATCATTGTTTGGAATAATGGTGTTTCCCTTCCAGAAAAACCTTTCCCAACCCTTCTCATATTCCTAAATATCTTCTTAGTGTGAGAGGGTGCAACATATATTTTGTTGTGAGTAGGCATCCCTTCAATTTGTTTATCTAAAAAGACTTGTATAAACCTTGGACACATTAAGAATTTACAAGACACATTCTCCAAGTTCTTCACCATACTTTCAAATATGTACTTTGAAAAGTTGAACTTCTGGTTTGTAGCTAAAAAAATAATTACAGATGCCATAGTGCTACTAAATTCATTCCATGCAGTAGCCTTAGAACTTAGGCATTGTAAAATAGTATGAATAAGGAATTTCCATTATGGGGAAAAGAATGCCTTAAAAAAGTAAGCTTCTATGAAATTTTCTCATGCCCCATTAATGTAAGTTGTTCAAAGATGGTAGCATTGGGTAGACAATCAACACCTTCAGCATCTTCTAGTTGAAGATCTCTTCTTACAATTGACTCAGTAATGATGATCTTCTTTCCATCCACTAAGGCTTGTAACTGTACTTCCCCATTGACAGTTTTTGCCTTGACAGTAGCCCAGAATTATTCAATGCACGAAGTATATATTGTAGGATTGATCGTTAGTGCATACTTTATAGTGTGTGCATTAAGAAAATCCACAATTTGCTCAAACCCTTCACATTCAGCGGGTTTAGCCAAAAATGCGACCATGTTATGAGTATCAGCAAACTTTAGGGTCATCATTGTGTTGGGTTTTGATGATGAATGATGAAATTGAGTTAGGGTTTGTGAATAGAGAGTATAACGAAAGTATGAAATCGAACAAAGAGTGAATGAAACCCTAAATCGAAGTATTTATGAAAATACCCTCAACAGCATTAACCATCACCAGCAGTAGTAAGTATATGCCTAACAGCATTAACTTCCACTAGCAGTAGTAAGTAACCCAACAGTAGTAACTCAACAGTAAGTTATGCCTAGCAGCATTGACTTACAACCAGCAGCAGTAAGTTATGCCTAGCAGCATTAACTTTGAGTCACCAGCATTAACTCCAATTCCATTCCAAACAGCATATCCATTAAAAATAAATGTCCTCTCTTTCTATTTTTAACTCACTTTATTTTTTTTTTTTTTTTCTTTTTTTTTTTTTTTTTTTTTTTTTTTTTTTTTATTTTTTTTTTTTTTTTTTTTTTTTTTTTTTTTTTTTTTCTCTCAATTCTTTTTCTTACTAAAACACTCTGTTTGTTTTTATATCACACAGCTCTCTTTCTGTTTTTATGCTTACTTTTTCTCTCAATTCTTTTACTTACTAAAACACTTTGTCTATTTTTATTTCACATAGCTCTCTTTCTGTTTTTCGACTCACAAATTCTCTTCATAGTCTATAAGATAGGATATGTTCCATGTCATGTGCCTTGAGCATCCACTATCTATCACTCTTTGATCCTGTAAATCCACTTGTGGATTGCCCTGCACATTAATAAGAAAAGCAGTTTCTTTTGGGACCAAACCACCATCTAGACATGATTCTGCCTTGGTCATCAATATAATCAGAACTTCTTTAGGTGATTGATAGCACTGTTGTGTTTAAAAACACGGACTAAAACTTTAGTCTTTGGTTTCCAAACCCAACATTCTAAAGGCTCTTAACAACATTCAACTATTTCCCCTTAACAACATTAAACTACTAGGCTTTGCCTAGCAGCATAAACTCTATTGTTTTCATTGGCCCTAACAATATTAACATATTTATCCTTAACATATAACTCCTCTGATTAAAATTTATTGTATTAAATGATGTATTCTTGTGAAGATGGGCCTCTTAACAGTTGAAATGGCAGCTTTAGAAAGATATGACATTGGTCTAGCAGCATTCACTGTTGTTTTTGAGTGAGCAGTATTAACTTGTCTAGCAGTATTAACTGATACTGCTGTTTTTGAAATATTTTGTCTAGCAGTATTAATAGATACTAAGCCAGACTTCATTAGTACTGCTCTTGGAACCATGTTCTTTTTAGACAGGGTGAGTCTTTTTGGCAAAATTCTGATGATTCACCTTTTTAGCATTGTTCCAAACAGGTTTTACCACCCTTTGATAATTACAATCAACCTGCAAGTGATCAAAACTTCCACATGCATAACAAGCTTTGTTAAACATCTCAAAATTACTTCCTAGTCTCTGAGACATCATATTATCCCAGTTTCCTTAGAGTTCCTCATAGAAAGTGAGTGGTATTTGCCTATGAGTGCAACAACTTGATTTAGCAGTTTTTCCTATCAAGTTTTTTTGTTTGTTTAGCTTGACAGAGTCTATCTATCTTTAAACAAAACTAGGCTTAGCTGTTTTCTTTTCAATCTTAGTTTGAGACACATTTTCTTCCTCACTATCTGACACCCAATCCTTAATATTTAGAGCACCATTATTCTTCATAACTGCTTTAGGCTTTGCTTCACTAGCCTTAGCTTTACTGTTCTCAACTACAGGCTTGATAACTACAGGCTCATTTTTAAACTCTTCTAATCCAGTAAATGACAAGTCAGGTTTTGGAAAGCATGAAATTTCCTGTTAAAGGAGTGGAACTACATTAATATCTTAAAAACTTTCTTGCAATTGTCTATAAATTTAGACTCTTATAAATCTTGTTTTAAGCTTTTAGATGCATTTTCACATTTGTCAACATTAAACTGAATGCCATCTTTTTTCTTTTGAACTATTTCTAGCTTCTTCCTAAGCCCCCCAATAGTTATCCTCTCCTACAAGAATAACCCATTTGTAAGTCGTTAAACATTCTATTTTCTAATACATAAACAGACTCATCTTTTTATAAAATTCAAGTCCTTTTTACACAGACGAAACCCTGTCCTTATAAGCTACAACCATTAAACTCAATTTCTCAAATCTTTCAATAGTTGTTCATATTCAAGATTTAAGCACTTCAACAATTTCAAGACAACATTTTGAGTCAAGTAAATCATTAGATACCATCAAAAATCAGAACTTGAAGATGAGTAGCACGGAGAGCATAATTTGTTGCCTCCTCTCATATCACTACCATCCATACCACCTAAGACCATCACATGAGATCAAAGCATTAGAAGTAGTTGTCTCAACTGGCACACTTCTTTTTGAGCTTTCCTATTCTTGTTGTCTTGGTTTCTTGGAACTTTACACTCTCTGGCATAATGTCCCCTTTATGCAATGTTGTAGCACTCCACCTTGGACTTATCAAACCCAATGGTCTCATTACCATTAATAGTCATCTTTATTCCAGTGTTCTTTAAGAACATTCTTGCCCTCATAGTCAACATGGCCATCTGCCATCTCAAATCCATCTCTTCTAAGTCATCTGGATGGAGTTGTTGTAAGTCCTCATTTGCAAGTTGAGGACTACTTGGTTGACTAGAAAAGAATGCACAGATCACAGCATCACTCAAGTTATCAACATTTATTGGATTATCAGCATTAGCTTGAGTGCTGGCAGCAGAAACCCCCCCCCCCCTTTTCCCTAATAGCAACATTAACTGCTTCATTAGTGCTGCTAGAGTTGTTAGAGGACACAAAATCCATGTTTTGTGTGCTTGTACTTGAGCTTGATGTCCCTTTAACTTATGGTTCATATACTTTGAGATTGTTGTAGAGATCATCCATGTTAATTGTCTCTAATTCATGCTTATTCCTCCACACAACAGCATGTGTGTTCCATTCTGGTGACAAACTTCTCAACAGCTTCTGGTTCACATCTTCTTGTGAAAGTGTTTCACCAAAAATCTCCAGCTGACTCACAAGGTTCTGAAGCCTATCAAAAGTTTTGATCAAGGGTTTCCTGAGCTAGGAGCATATAGTTCATACAGCTATTTCGAGAGATATCATTGAGAAATCTTAGTAGCGGCATCCACCAACCTCTTTTCAATAGCTTCCAGCAGCAACTTAGCATCCTTGATGGAGTTGAACTTTAACTGATGTTCATTAGGTATTCCCATCATCAAGGTGCTTCCAGCCTTCACTTCTAACCTCTTCTGAGCCAGCGGGAGGAAAGTGGTATACCTTCAAGCCCGAGCAAAACAATCTTGGTGACACCTATAATCTGTCATGGAGAAGTCACCTAAACCTTAGGTGGAGACAACCTCAAAACTCCCAAAATAATTTCTCAAACCCACCTAACTAGTTCCAACCCAACGGTTCGATCCCAAACCGTCCCTTCAACAACCGTCCTCAAAATTTTTAACAATCGATCAAATATAGAAGGATTGGTTTCCGAATTCATGGCATCTCAAGATGCTAGACTATCCAAGTTTGAAGCCGATTTCAAACAACAGTAAAGCGAGATGACGAACAAAATCGATGTTGATCCCACTTGAATCGATCTTGAATTTCTTAGCTTGTGTAAGGTTTAGTTATGCAAGATAAATCCTACACAACTTAGTTTAAGAAACTTTGTTTGACAATACTAAAGATTATGCGGAATTTAATCTTTAATATAAGAAGAATTCTTTAATGAAAAAGTAATGCAAAATAATATAATTCAACAATAAAAGCTCCAATATTATTATTACAAATAATACAAATACTCTCTTAGTATTAGGGTTATAACTCCTTGAAGCTATGACAATTCTATGAATGACTCTTTTTTATATATAGAACTCTATACCCTAAGACCTCCTTTTATACACCAAGGAGTCCTAGTTGATTTAAAATATATTCTTAAAACTTAGAATATTCTCTATGATCTATTCTATAGATAACTCATACTTATCACGTAAGTAATCTTGATCTTCAATCAATCTTTATCCTTTAGCAGTTGTAATCTTTGTCAG
>BQNB010155123.1:0-15432 GCA_026074375.1 Tanacetum coccineum
GCTGAATTAACTGTGTGTTGTTCCGGATGCATATACATATCTATCGTTGCCTCGAGTACCGTTATCTTATCAAGCAAGTGCTTGCAGTTTGAGCACTCTGCATTTCTTGAAATTCCCGGAGAATAGCTTTGAGGTGTTAAAGCTCCTGGAGAATAGCATTGAGGTGTTGAAGATCCTGGAGAATAAATTGGAGTCGATGAAGATACTAGAGAATAAATTGGAGTCGATGAAGATCCTGGAGAATAAATTGTAGTCGTTGAAGCTCCAGGAGAACCAACCACTAAACGGACTCGTTCCTCTTTCCATAAAAATTTTTTACTTCCGAAAGTGTTTTCGCGAGCCTGTTAAAGAGTAAAGATAATAAGTTTTAACAACTAACCACATTATTTATATATTACATAAAAAAAGCATGTGATTGTTCACCTTTGATCGTGGACATGCATATTATAGTTTACCAAGGGTTTTAGGTTTATACGATTCTCGCAGAACTACATCTCCGGCTCCACAAGGACACGCAAAAACTTCATATGGCACCATCTTCACCATAATAGCAGTGTGATATGTTTGTGGTTGTGATGGTAAGAATGTGTGTGATCTGTGGGTGATTGTGAGGATAATATCTGCTTTTATGGTAAAAAAAAAAATTTTCGAGGGAGAATTTGGCGGGAGTATTTGGCGGGAGTATAACCATACCATATTGACTCGTCCGTTAAACGTCTAATGCACAACGATAACACAATTTGAACTATATGTTGAACGTCTAAGCACAACGATAACCACATATGACCATCCGTTGAACGTCTAATGTACAACGATAACACATTGACTCATCCGTTTAACGTCTAATGCACAACGATAACACATTGGCTCATACGTTGAACGTCTAATGCACAACGATAACACATTGACTCATACGTTGAACGTCTAATGTACAACAATAACATATCGACTCATCCGTTGAACGTTTAATGTACAACGATAACACATTGACTCATACGTTGAACGTCTAATGCACAACGATAACACATTGACTCGTACGTTGAACGTCTAATGTACAACGACAACACACCGAGTCATCCGTTGAACGTCTAATGTACAACGATAACACATTGACTCATCCGTTGAACGTCTAATGTACAACAATAACATATCGACTCATCCGTTGAACGTTTAATGTACAACGATAACACATTGACTCATACGTTGAACGTCTAATGCACAACGATAACACATTGACTCATACGTTGAACGTCTAATGCACAACGATAACACATTGACTCGTACGTTGAACGTCTAATGTACAACGACAACACACCGAGTCATCCGTTGAACGTCTAATGTACAACGATAACATATTGACTCATCCGTTTAACGTCTAATGCACAACGATAACACATTGGCTCATACGTTGAACGTCTAATGCACAACGATAACACATTGACTCATACGTTGAACGTCTAATGTACAACAATAACATATCGACTCATCCGTTGAACGTTTAATGTACAACGATAACACATTGACTCATACGTTGAACGTCTAATGCACAACGATAACACATTGACTCGTACGTTGAACGTCTAATGTACAACGATAAACATTGACTCGTACGTGAACGTCATATGTACAACGACAAACACACGAGTCTCCGGTTCCTTTTTTTTATTATCTTTTGTTTCAGTACTATGTTCTTTTTTTCTTTTATGAACGTCTAATGTACAACGATAACTATTGACTCATCCGTTTAAACGTCTAATGCACAACGATAAAACATTGGTCATACGTGACGTCTAATGCACATACGATACACACATTGACTATACGTTGAACGTCTAATGTACAACAATAACATATCTGACGACTCATCCGTTGAACGGTTAATGTACAACGATAACACATTGACTCTTACGTTGAAGGCTAATGCCACAAGATAACACATTGACTCATCACGCCTGTACGGTCTAGTGTACAACGATAACCATTGATCATACGTTGAACGTCTAATGATACAAACGATAAACACATTGACTCTTCCGTTTAAGCTCTAATGCACTTCTATAACACATTGACTCATACGTTGAACGTCTAATGCACAACGATAACACATTGACTCATCCGCTGAACGTCTAATGTTACAACGTCAACACAACCGAGATCATCGTTGAAAGTCTTAATGTACAACGATAACACGTTGACTCATCCGTTGAACGTCTAATGCACAACGATAACACGTTGAATCATACGTTTGAACGTCTAATGGCACAACGATAACTCAATGACTTCATCGCTGAACGTCTAATGTACTACTACAACACCACCGAGTCATCCGTTGAAACTTAATGTACAACGATAACACATTGACTCATCCGTTTAACGTCTAATGCACAACGATAACACATTGGCTCATACGTTGAACGTCTAATGCACAACGATAACACACCGAGTCATCCGTTGAACGTCTAATGTACAACGACGTCATATCCAGTCATCCGTTGAACGTCTAATGTACAACAATAACATATCGACTCATCCGTTGAACGTCTAATGTACAACGATAACACATTGATCATACGTTGAACGTCTAATGTACAACGACAACACACCGAGTATCCGTTGACGTCTAATGTACAACTGACATCATTCAGTCTTCCGTATGAAACGTCTAATGTACAACGATAACATATCGACTCATCCGTTGAACGAACCGAAAACCGGACCGACCCGGCCGAAACGAACCGATTATATATTTTATAAAAAATAATTGTAAATAATAATTATATATTTTATAAAAAATAATTTTAAATAAATAATTATATACGAACGACGGAACGAACCGAGAATAACCGGACCGACCGGCCGAAAACGAACCGATTTTAAATTTTATATTATTTTATAAAAAATCATTTTAAATAATAATTATATATTTTATAAAAAAAATAATTTAAATAATAATTATGATACGAACCGACCGTGAACCGAACGAGAGAAACCCGGACCGACCCGGCCGAAACGAACCGATTATATATTTTATAAAAAATAATTGTAAATAATAATTATATATTTTATAAAAAATCATTTTAAATAATAATTATATACGAACCGAGGAACCGGACCGAGAACCGGGACCGGACCCGCCGAAACGACCGGGGGGCCGATTATATATTTTATAAAAAATAATTGTAAATAATAATTATATATTTTATAAAAAATAATTTTAAATAATAATTATATACGAACCGACCGGAACGAACCGAGAAACCGGACCGACCCGGCCGAAACGAACCGATTATATATTTTATAAAAAATAATTGTAAATAATAATTATATATTTTATAAAAAATAATTTTAAATAAAACTTTATTCAAAATTATAGTTTTGATAGATTTATAAAACTTTATAATTTTTTGATAAACCTTTTCCCGGAAAACTTTTGGTAAAAATTATAATTTTTAATAATAGTTTTCCCGGGCGACATGTCGCCCGGGAAAAGGTTTATAAAAAATTATAATTTTGATAAACCTTTTCCCGGGCGACATGTCGCCCGGGAAACGTTTTTATATTTGCTGAAAAGACCCTCCAATTTTTTTGTTATGGCGCCATTTTGCGCTAAACGACAAAGTTGTAGGTTTCCCGGGCGACATGTCGCCCGGGAATGTCGCCCGGGATAAAGTTGGTACCAAAAACAGATCTGTGTTATACAGAAGCATCACAAAACGAAAAACTAAGAAAAAAACTCTCCCTTGACGATTTTTACAGCAGCACCACCATCTCTCACCCATCACCACCTCCGGCACCACCACCACCGAACCCCCCACCACCACCACCACTCACCACATAACCCACCACCACTCACCACCGCTACTCACACACGAGCACACGAGCACATTATCGCCACCAACTCCTCCTCCTCTAAACCATAATTCTTTTCTAAACCCTCTAAATTATGATTCTTCTACTTCTTTTCTAACCCTCTAATTGTTGGCGGTGTTTGAATTTATTTGTTATAGAACACGCGTATGTTTTTTTTTTAATTTTGTTTAAGTATAATAAAGATTGGTTATGGAAGTTTAATAAGATGCTAGAATAAGTTGTTAATTATAAATTGTGTTAATTTTTTTACACACATCCAAACACTTCTTATGCTGCCAAAATCATGAGAATAAGCTGCATAAGCTGTTTAAGAACATCTTATGCTGATAAGCTGTTGTTAAACAACTTATGCAGCTTATTCTCATCATTTTGGCAGCATAAAGAGTGTTTGGATGTGCGTTTTATAGTGTCAAGCTGTTTAACAATAGTTTATTCTGATATAAATGTATGTTTTTTTTCTCATTATAATAGAATTTAAATTGTATATGCGTTTTGATATTAGGATTTGATATAAATGGATATGCGTTTGGTATTTATTTTATTGAACCCTTTAGGAATATTTTAGGATTTTAGTGATTAATTTCGGAAAATCCCTGTCTGATTTTAATCATCCTATAGAAAACCCGTTCGAAATTAATTTATTAGAAATTAATTTTGGATAGTCCCCTGTTTGGGACTGTTTTTTGAATGTTTTGTCTCATTTAGGATATGAATGCGTATAATTGGTTTACTATTTGAGATGATTTCGACAGTGTTTCTCCTTTACTCCTACGAATATGTCTTTAAACACATATTTGGGGAGTTGAGGGGAAATGCTGCCGAAATTTTCTCAAATAGTAAATCGGTTATACGCATTCATATATGAGACGAATCATTCAAAGAGTGGGTTAGGATTGCCTTCCATAGTTGCACTAGGTGAACAAAACATCTCGTATTCCTCGTTTGAATGTGTTTAATTAAGTTGCATATAATAACTAATTGTATCGTTAAAACGCAGTTATGGTAATTGATAAGAGTTGGACAAGTTTAGGGAAACATGAAAAAGCATTTTATACCGGTCTTAAGAAATTCGTCGATGATTGCAAGCCGTTAGTGGATAGTGCCGGGAATATAAGATGTCCATGCAAGTCTTGTCGTCTAGTATTGTGGGTATCCATCAAACACCTTTCAGACCACATTTCGAAGTATGGGTTTGACCCAAGTTATAAAACATGGATTCACCACGGTGAACCGGATCTTCCTCCGCCACCACCAGTAATAGATAACACAAGACAACCTCAGATGAGTGACATGACAGCGTGCCTTAATGATCTTAGCTATATTCCTCTGAATAATGAACAAAATGAGCCAACTCAAGGAGATATTGGTGAGACAAGTAACGACCCGACTCAAGCTAAACGTAACGAGTTCGAAGAGTTATATGCCAGTGCCAACGAGGAGCTGTACCCCGGTTGTGACCATGTGACTCGATTAGACTTTATGGCAAAGTTTACCTATTTTAAGGTTAAAGGTAAATTGACTGATTCTATATTCAATGAAATGCTAGAGTTTTTCCAAAATGTATTTCCCACCGCTAAAGGATACAAGCTCCCACCATCATACTATGCAATAAAGAAGACATTTAAAACAATCGGGTTAGGGTATGAGTCGATACATGCTTGTGTAAACGATTGCTTCTTGTTTCGGGGCGACGCTAACAAAGATGTGCATTTCTGTCCGGTGTGTAACACTAGTAGATGGAAAGACAGTAACACACCGGGGAAGAAAGTTCCTAAGAAGGTGTTGCGTTACTTTCCGATCATTCCTAGACTACAACGTTTGTACAAGTCTAGTCACACTGCAAAGGAAATGACTTGGCATGCTACTGGAAAGTGTACGGAGCCCGGTAAGATGCAACACCCGGTTGATGGTAGAGCATGGAAGGACTTTGACACCAAGTATTTGGATTTTGCTGCAGAACCAAGAAATGTTCGATTAGGGTTGGCTGCTGATGGTTTCAATCCGTTCGGCAACCTTAGTCAGTCTTACAGCATGTGGCCGGTGATACTGACAACATACAATCTGCCTCCGTGGTTATGTATGAAAGAGAGTTCTTTTATGCTGACGTTGTTAATTCCTGGCCCTAAATCCCCGGGCAAGGACATTGATGTGTACTTGAGGCCGTTGATTGATGACCTAAAGGTTTTATGGGCAAAGCCAGGTGTCGAGACTATAGACGTTGCTACAGGCCTTAAGTTCAATATGAGAGCGATGGTTCTATGGACCATCAATGATTTTCCTGCTCGAAGTAGTTTGTCTGGGTGGAGTGGGCAAGGTTACAAGGCATGCCCTACATGTAATGAAGACACTCCATCTGTGCGTGTGTTAGGCAAAACAGCTTATGTTGGCCACAGAAGATTCTTAAAGAAGCCTCACAAATGGAGGAGGTCACTTGAATTCAATGGTGAAACCGAAAACGGAGATCCTCCTAGAGAATTTAGCCGGGATGCAATCATGACTCAACTTGCTAGATTGCCCACGCGTGTGAAGGGTAAACATCCCAGGTTCGGGGGTGTGAAGATAAAACGCAATGTTCTTGTCGAGCTGAACTGGACTAAACGATCTATTTTTTACGAGCTTGAGTATTGGTCTTTTCATACACTAAAACACAATTTAGATGTCATGCATATCGAAAAGAATGTGTTGGAGAGTATCTTGAACACTTTGTTAATGAATGACAAATCTAAAGACACCGCAAGGCTAGACAAGACTTGAAAAGCCTAGGCATTCGAAGTGGCTTGTGACTCGGCCAAAACAAAAACGGGAAGTGCTCGAAGCCTCAGGCTACGTATTCTTTCACACCAGCGGACAGAAAAAAGTTTTGTCAGTTCATCAAATGAGTTAAACTACCAGATGGGTTCGGATCCAACTTCAAGCACAAAGTCACCGATAATGATACCAATATAACGGGCCTAAAGTCTTATAACTGTCATATAATGATGCAACGTTTACTTCCTTGCGGACTTCAGCAATACTTGCCCCTAAACGTTGCAAAACTACTAATCGAGCTATGTTTATTCTTTAAGCAAATATACTCTCAAACTTTGATGGTGGATGACATGTTGAAAGCTTAGAGCAATGTGATCGATATTCTGTGCAATCTCGAGCTCATATATCCTCCTGCTTTCTTTGACATTATGATTCACTTAGTTATCCATTTACCTCTAGAGGCTATTTTCGGCGGGCCTATTCGCCTCCGGTGGATGTATCCATTTGAAAGATATATGAAGAAGCTAAAAAAACTATGTATGAAATAAAGTTAAGCCAGAAGGTTCGATTGCGGAGGGTTATGTTGCAGAAGAAGTATTGACTTTCAGTTCTCATTATTTTCGGGATGTTACCACGAAATTTAATCGTTCTGACCGTAATGTGGATTGCCCTCCTCCAACGTGTCAGTTTTAGGTGTTCAAATCACTATGTAAATCGATTGGTTTACAGTCCGTTATTCGTATTGATCACCAAGAATTGAAGAAAGTGATATGGTATGTACTTCACAACAGTCCTGAAATCGACACGTACCGGTCCCAGTTCAAGAGGTACGCGTTTTTATTTTGAAACTTCTTTTTCGTAACTTATCTTTTTGACGACTAATTCTAATACCATGAACGTTTTTCAGTAAATTTCCTAGCAAAGACATGAAAGAAGAATTCCCCGACTGGTTTGGGTCGTAGGTAAACTTAGACTTATTTTGTGTACTTAACTATAAAAATAACGATATCATATTTTGTGTTCTGTATCTAATCCTATCTTCTTTATAGATCCGTCAACGTCACGTAGACAATGACCCAGGTGTTAGCGCAACCAGCGAGTTATTCGCTTTGGCTTGTGGACCAACACCGACTTTAATCTCAGTCAACTCTTGCGTAGTCAACGGTGTGAGGTTTGTCGTGCACAACCGGGATGAACGTCGCACAACTCAAAACAGCGGCATTTGTTCGCCTAGTGGTAAAAAAAAAAAAAAAATAATAAAAAAAGGTACTAAGGTGGGAAGGACGGAGAAATGTATTATGGTTGACCTTTAAGGAAATCCACGAGTTTTTTGTATTTGTCGATCATTTGTTTGTTCCGAGTTAAGTGGTTTGACACTAGCAACGAAGGATGTAAAGTCAAACATCTTGTCCTTAGAAACAACATGACACAAATCTTGACAAAAAGGTGAGGCGTTTAAAGATGATCAATACATTCTCACAATACAAGTCAAACAATGCTTCTACCTTAAAGATATGGCCAGATGAAAACCTCACTGGAAGGTCATCGAACATGTGAATCATAAAAAGTTTTCGGACGGGGGTGTCATCGTGGTAGAGGAAGATCCTGATGTTATACATTTTGACAACTCATCTGATCTCCCACTTTCTACTAGTTTGAATGACTTGGATAATGCGACCTTGCATATAGATGGTCAATCAACGGAGGTTGACGCACCGCCAGATATCATTGATCTTGACGAAGACGATGATATTATTGATGATGAAGACGCCCTTCCTCATGATTTAGCAGATTCTGATGATGAAGACCTCGTCAATGTTGATGATGATGATGGTGTAGATGTTGTTTATTCTAGTGAAGAAGAAGATTGATCTTGAGTTGTAACTTGCAAAAGACACTTATATATTTGAATGAATGAATAAAATTGTTGTGGATTGTTTAAATGTGTATATTTATTTGGATATGTATGTATTTGGATGTGTGCATGCTTATATTATTTTGTTCATGAATTTCTATATGTTATCCTAATTGTACTTGTACAGATGTCAGCGGATGTGGCACGGGGCCACGGCGGTGATGGTGGCGGTGATGATCGGCCCCCTACACACATGAAACCCACGGTTACGGGGGTTATCTTTCCGCTAACCGAGGAAGATTATCTTGGATTATTGTAATACAAGATAAATTTGATACATCGATTAGCTTGCTTGAATTTTTATAGACTCATCACTCACTGTGAATTTTGCAGCAAAGGCACCCGAAAACCCAATTTGGGTGGAAGGAAAGCGGGCAGGCTGCATACCCGCCAGGAGACCCGTAACCTCGGGTTAAAAAAGATCACTGATGACAAAGGCCCCGTCCCGATCCGATTTAAGTGGGACAACAAAAAGACCATGATCCTCACGGTGACCATAGCGTCTCATTGGTCAACAACCTCGGGGAGCTCATTAGTGAGGGAAAAAAGGGGCCTTTGTACTACCCTATCTTGGAAAAATGGGGGGGGGTGGTCCTAGGGGTCCCGGCAGAGCGGAAGGCGGCGAACTTGGACAAAGATTGGGTCATTATTTCATTATCCAGTTTATGTTTATTTCATTATCATTGTTCAATTTATTTAATTGTTAATATTTATCTAAATCGTTTATTTTTTTATATCATATAAATAAAAAAAAAACAAATATAGATAATATATGAAGTTCGCCAGTTTGACTTGAAGCCTCATATGCCATCCCAACGCTGGACAGAATATCAATGCGGGCCACACATCCAACACATTTGCAAAAGTTTGACCAATACCAACAAGGCTATCTCTCAGGCTAAGCATTGGGTTATAAATCCCGAGACCGGACGTACGACATGGAGAGCATCAAGCAACGACATCCCAGAATATTACCCTGGCAGATTAGAAGCCAGCATATCCTTTTGGAAAGATCCACAGGTCCTAGCCCGAGCCGCTTAAAATCGCCAAAACCGGGCAAAGAGCACGGTCGTATGCCGGCAGGGATCCCGGTCACTTGCTCGCCTTCGAGATCAGATGGTAATAAACATTATAATTATTTTACATACATATATATATATATATATATATATATATATATATATATATATATATATTAAAATATATATATCACATAATATATATACATATATATATATATATATAGACATACTATTATATAGACATATATCTTATAATATATATATACATATATATATATATACATATATATATATATATACATATATATATATATATATATATATATATATCTGATTATACGCTTTGGTGTTAGTGATTTTCCATAATTTAATTGGTTTCATCTTATATACGTGTGTATGTACAGATGGAGAGCTCATCCACTCGAGAGTACCCGTCGCTGATCCACACCTTCTTCATGACACACACTGTTGGCGGGGTATTCGTGCGGGATGAGGACCGAGCTCTATACGTAAGTTTTGTTTCAAAACACGCACTTTAATGATTTGTCGAGAAATAATGTAGCAACACGACTAATATATTAATTATCTTGTGTTTTTGTCACTACATAGGATGAGATGTTGAGGCTGCAGAGTCTAGGCTCCAACACCGAGACGGGTGTGCCCTACACCGAAGAAGAGATCATGGCCATCGTTCGAAAGGGCAAGCAGCGGGGGCACCTTCCCGGTGTTGGTAGGGTATTGTCGGGACGCGCCACGGGTGGATGTCCGCCCCCGCCTCAATCCACTGTCGACCCCGCCGATGTCGAAAAGCTCAAAAAGAGTAACAAGAGCCTAACCAAACAGGTGAAGATGATGATGAGGCTTTTTAGGAGTGACGACAAGTTTTCACAGATGCTTGACCAGTTTCAGTCATCACCTGAGTTTGGGGGTGCCAGCGGGAGTGGCGGGTGCGGGGATGATGAGCCGGGCGGCGATGAGGACGACGACGAGGATGAGGAGGATGGCGATAGTTAGAGATGTTATATATATGGGTTAGTATGCTATTTTGTTTCTTCAACTATATATTGGCGACCCTTATGTAAACATTTGTTTCCCCGTACATGTTGTGATGTATTTGGCGACCCTTATGCAAGGTTTGTGACTAGGAAGCCCCGTTTTGTAGACTATATTGTGTTTATTAGGATTTTGGACGATTTAGCTTTATTAGATCAAATGCGTTGATCCGTTATATTGTATTGTGTTTTGGTACAAGTTGTGATGTATTTGGATAGAGTCTATATTGTGTTTATACAGGTTTGATGTTTGGTAGAATTGTTTCAGAAAAATTCCAAAAAAAAATCTGGAATTTGCCTGCTGTGCAGGCTGTATTAAAAAAACTGCAGACCTATCCCGGGCGACATGTCGCCCGGGATTCATTTTTAATTATTTTTTGGTTTGACTTTCCCGGGCGACATGTCACCCGGGAAAATGTCGCCCGGGAAAAGTAATATTAAAAAATTAAATTATTAATCCCGGGCGACATGTCGCCCGGGTTACCCGGCACTAAACGACAAATAACGTAATTGATAGTTGACAAGTCAACGTATAACTCGAAATTAATTAATTAATCTATCTTAAGCGTTAATTATTTTTTTTTATTAATACACTTTCCCGGGCGACGCCCGGGAAAGTAATCCACCGTGGCATTTAATAGTCTGCCTGAAACAATGCAGGCCCCACCAAGTCGCTCGGGAAAGTCGCCCGGGAACGAATCCCTGGTGAGCTTTCCCCTGCAACTTATCCCAGCGACATGTCTGCCCGGGATTGGTTTTCCCCAGCAACAAGACGCCCGGGATAATCCCGGAAATGTCGCCGTGGATTGTTGCAAATGTTGTAAGTATGTAGCGTTGTGAGGTAGATAAACGGACGAATTAGTCGCAATAATCGATACGAGTGAGGGACAAATGTTGTGTTGAGGATTTTTATAATAATTGATTTTAGTATGTATTTTTCTCGATTTTTCTTGTTACCCTAGTGGTTCATGACGTTAGTCCCTAGAAGAAATAAAGTGATATGCATTGCAGAAGTTGGTGTATATGAAGGCACATTACACTTAGCTTACATCCAGAGTATTCGACTAGCCAATTCTTACCATGATGTGCTGATTTCATGGTCAAACACGATAATACTAAAGTTAACTTTGAATGACTTTGGTTCTAATGACACAAAAAGTGTCATTAAATCGAGTAACTTTTTAGTGAACTTTTAAAAAGTGTAGGAAAAAATCTAAAGTTTAAGATTTAATGACATTTTTTGCATTGTTCTACAAGGTATGTCATGACGTCACTAAGACTTTGCAAAGGCACGAGACGTGACCTCCAAGCTTGTTTTTATCTAATTAAACTAATAATAATCTAAACTACTTTGGTGATAACTTATATGATAAACGAACGTATTTACTTAATCATGCATTACTCCTCAGATTGCTTCTCCTAATCCTGTTGCTTTGTCACACTCATGATGATCTATGTAAGTATTTCCTAAGTCATGAACGAATTACACGAACCCACCGTCTATTTAATATTCCGTTAAGGCAACACACAAGTAAGGTAGTATGAAGACTATTACAAGGCCCCTAAGAGTATATTAAATGCAATTAAAATATCTTAAGAGGGATCAACCATATTAGGGGTAAGGTAGTATAAAGACTGTTACCGATGGTATCCTTTCTACACACTCGCGTTGCCCTAGACGTCTATGCCAATATAATATCTTATGGCTAGTTTTCTAAAGCCTAACACGCACATCCATCACAAGAAGCAACATTAAAAGGATCTACAATCTAAGTTTCATACAATCATAAGTAAATACTAAAGGATCTAGCCTAGCATGTTATAAGAAGGTAAAGAACATAAATCAATCAAACAATACATAGACATATTGAAAGATTAAAGGGATAATGAACTTTACTTGATTAAAACATGGATTAAAGACTGTTACAATAGGGTTTTAAGGCCCTAAAGATAGCCTAAAAAGCTGCCAAACTCGACTATAAAAGTTAGGGTTCGTCTCCCAAAAGTTACACACTTAAAACCCTAAAATCGGTTTTGTATATATAGGAAAAGCGTCGCAACGGCGTTGTGTTGTAATCGTGACACCGTCGCCAAGTAGAATCTTCTAGATCCGCTTTAACTCGGCTACGTCCTGACGCTGTCGCCAAATCCATGACGCCGTCACTTTGAAAATTATGACGCCGTCGCTTAGTAATCGCGACGCCGTCCCCACGCTCTGTATGCACAATTCTTCAAGATAAATGGTGTAGAGTCGTAGTCTTGTCCGTTTCTTCTCCAAATGAGCCCAAGTCACGTGTATTTCCTTCAAATGCCATCCAAGTGCTAAAAACATGAAAACAAACGATTGAGCACATAATCTGGACATATTTGCATGATTTAGGAGGTTAAATGACCCCAAAATAGGGTATAAAATGACACCTCATCAGTTTATTATGGAGCTTTTTGATGATTATTAGCGGGTTTATGGAGATATTGGGTTATTTAAGCACTTGGATGGGGTATATTTAGTTTAGTGATCTTATTATCGTCTTTTCTTAAATCCAATCAAGGTGCTTTCTAATCCTTTTTCAATTATCTCTTTATTTTTATTATTTTCCATGTTTATTTTATTATTTGTGCCATTTTTAGCGTTATTAGTATGGTAGATTAGACTTTTATTATGCTTGCTTAGAGATTTTGGTGGTTTGATGTTGTGATTATTTAGAAAGTGGTTTTGTTGATTTGTTTGGTTAATATTCTAAGTTAAGGTTTTGACTTGTGGACGGATTAGACGGGTTTTAGTTGTGCACCTCGTACGCCAAAAGCATTCAAATCGGCCCATGAGATCATTTTTATCTTATTATCAAATTAGCTTGTTACGCACCTCGTATGCCGACTCGTTTGACTAAAAAGATCTAAATTATCTATAAGTCAACACTTTAAACGTGAATATCAACTAAACAAATAAAATGGATAAATTAAGACTAATTTTGAAACACTACCGTGTGGATAAATTAATCTAAATTCTTATTTTAAAACCAAACTATTTCAAGTAGTCAATTGTTATTATTTTCTATCTACATTGGAGTTGAGCACCTCTTAAAAACAATATAACGAATTTAATAAGAGTTGACGAAATCTAAAAAGTCACAACAAAGAACTACCAAATCTAAGCAAGTGTCATCTTTATCATTTAAATTTCGTATTTTCCCTAGATTATTCCCTTAGTTTATTTTTAGTTTTAGTTTGCCTTATACTCCCTTTTAGTTTGCGTTTTAGTTTTATAAATTAAAAATCCAAAACTAAGATATCTAAGCGTCCAAAACAAGACTAAGACGTGATTGTCAATTCACCATTCCCTTGATACAATACTCATGAGATTTATGCTTACCAAGATACTGTTGTATTAAGGTTTGTATTTTTCATACCATTTTTATAAATATTTTTGATGTGTTCAACGACAAACATCAGAAGTCATAGTATTTTAGGATACTATGACCTAGGAAAATCATCAGTTATCACAGTCTTACCCCCTTAATAGAATTTCGTCTTGAAATTCAACTCAAATTATCAGATGATGTGGTGTAAGAGGAAAGGTAAGGGAGTTTAGCAAGATATCCGGTTTCTACTAGTTTTCCTAGCATGGTTTTAGTCTGATTGTTGACTTGGATATTTTCTAGAGGTGACAAATGTCTCATCGGGGAGACGTTGTCGACTATCTAACATTTTCCAATCGTCGGCCTTTCCTGGTTGTCTGAAGCACGAAATCCCGGTCGAGTGTTCGATGGTGATCCAGTTCGCGTCGCGTCCATGTGATGCTTCAAGTAGTTTACTGGTGACGTCTGTAGTGCCTTGCTCTCGTGCGTCTAGTCGATTTTATTAGGCACGTAGGGGATATAAGTCCAACACATCACAACCCTAAATTTGGTAAACCTAATAATCACTTCACCAACTACCATTTGAAGTTTTCTCTCACCACGGTATGTCTAAACTCTTTCTGGTCAAATGAGGAGCTTGGTTATGTACAGGTGATTAGGACAAAACGATGCTTAAACGGAAAATCCTCAACTTTGGTTGGGACACATTTTCATAAACTAAAACTTTTCTAAAGTCTACTTGAGGACAAGTAGGATTCAAGTGGGGGGATATTTGATGACATCAAATAACGTCACTTTATTATATCATTTATCCCATCTGTTTTGCCCACTTTTATATAATTATTGCATTATTTGGTATTTAATTGCTTTAAAGTTGATAAATGCAGTAATTCAGGAGTGTTTTGTGAAGACACGCTAAAAGGCGCATAATTTGGAGCTAAAACGAAGACATTTGAAGAATGCTGATTTCTGACTACATACGCCGTATCCAATAAAAGAGATACGGTGTATCAGCGCTAAGACTTCACAAGAAAGCGCGTTTGACCAATTCCCAATACGGCGTATCTGACTGCTTCCATACGCTATATCATTGAAGATAACTATTCGAAGATATAGTAAATAACGTAAATTGGGAATATATCACTGATTGATTGAGAACGTAGCGCGCACTCTAAGGAATCCAGCCCTATACGCCGTATAGACCTATCCAGATACGGCGTATCGAGTCCTTATCAGACACTATAAATAGAAGACTCAAAAATGAGTTTTCAGTGTGCAATATCATATTCTATATACCATACTCATTAAAAGACGAATTTTAGAAGAGAAGATCAGCCACCAAGGTCAAGCATTGATCACGAATCCATAGAAGACATCGTGTAATTTTTCTTAATCGTTCGATTTCAATTATTTGATTACGCTTGTATAATTACAATGGTTGTGGGCTAATACCCTCGGGTATTAGCCAT
>BQNB010155126.1:0-2500 GCA_026074375.1 Tanacetum coccineum
GGTACATTGGACCATTCAAAATCCTTGAACGGATTGGCCCTGTGGCATACAAACTAGAGCTTCTTGAAGAGCTCAGTAATATCCACGGTACTTTTCACGTTTCTAATCTAAAGAAATGCTTATCTGACGAATCTCTCGTCATTCTAATAAAAGAGCTCCGGCTCGATGACAAACTCAACTTTGTAGAAGAACCAGTAGAGACTATGGATCGAGAAGTCAAGCAACTGAAACAAAGTCGTATTCCTATAGTTAGAGTAAGATGGAACTCTAAAAGAGGACAAAAATTTACGTGGGAACGCGAAGATCAAATTTGTGCCAAGTATTTACATCTATTTTCAAACATCACTCTGGCATCCAACTAAATCTCAAGACGAGATTTCTTTTAAGGGATGGAGACTATAACAACCGATAATTTTCATTTATGTAAATATCGATCTATTACGTTAGCAATTTAACATACTATTTCCAACGTTATTTCAAAACAAGCATTAAACGTTAATGTTTATATCAAAACCCTAATTATATGCAATGTATACATATAAAAGGAATGTACAAGCCTTTAAAGCATGTGTACAAGTGTACAATGCACAATATTTGAATCATATTTTCCCTCTAAGTCAATGTACAAGTCAATGATGCAAGAGAATCAAATTAGGTCATTTAAGCTCCTAAATGATGTTTAAACTTTACCACCACTCTAGCACAAGGTACAAACACTTAATGCTTGACTTTTAAACCTTAAACCTAAGCTCTAAATCATCCTAAAACCTTAATCTAAAAATCTAAACCCTAAACAAAACCCTAAAAACCCTAATTCCATTTTAAACCTAAAACTAAACCCTAAACCTTTCTAACCTTAAACCCTCAATCCTAAACCCTAAACCGTACTCCTACTACAAATTCCTAAACTTAATCAATCCCCTCCTCTAATCTTAGCCCTAATCCACGAATTAAAACCCTAAATACTAAGTCGAAACCCTAATCCAACCCGTCACCTATTTTCTTTCATTTTGACCCATTTTAAAAGCTAAGATACTATCCTAACACCTCAAGCACCTCTATGACTAACCTACTACATCACCAAGTATCTTACAAGCACCTCCATCACCTCTACTTGGCCACCATGTTTTGCAAATCACCTCATTGTCACTTCATGCTTGCCGCACCCTTTTTCCACCACCCACCTTGCATAGCTACATTTCTAGCTCACAACACTCACCCTATGATCTTTGTTAGTCACCACTCTACTCCCTTGGCGACTACTCCAAGCCAAAGACTTGGCCACCAAGATTTCGCATGCTATAAATAGGCCAAGACCCCATTCATTTCAACTCACACCTCAAACACTCAAAGCAAACATCAATGGAGTTCTAACTCAGCCAAGAAGGTTCAAGAGAAGCCCCAAGAGCAGACTTGAAGCCAAGAAACCAAGAGAAGAAGCCATTTGAGTCGTTACGAGGCGTACGAAACTAAAAACCCTCATTCGAACCACTTTAAGCTCAAGTAAGCTTAATTCTTGCTTCATAAGCTTATTTTTCTGTTTTAAATCATTAATAAGCTCTTTATGATCATATATGAACCCTTGTTAAAGCCTTGAATCCTCAAACCTTTGCGTGTTAACTTTCTAAAACCATTTGCACCTTATAAACCCTAAAATGCCATTTTTGTGAATTCTATAAGCTAACCCCATAAGCTTTAATAATAAGCTATTTCTATAAGCTTATTAGTCATTTCTATAAACTTCTTATCAAGCCTTAAAAGCCTAAACCCATCGAGTTGAATTTTATAAACCAAACGAGCCATTTTGTGATTCTTAAGCTCATAAGCTCTTTTAGTAAGATATAAGCTCGTAAAAGCTATTTATCCTAACTTATTTTAGCTTATTATAATAAGCTATAACCTGCAAATCACTTTCTATATTGAAAAATACAAGATTATGAATTTTGGACTTGTTTTGCAAATGTTTTCATGCAAAGGGGTATATATTGTAAACATTCTAAAATTTATAACTAAAGGGGCTGAAAATGTCATTTTCCTAAAGTTATAACTATAGGGATCTATTTTGCTAAGTTCCAAAATTAAAGGTTTAAGTTATATATATATATATATATACTTAAAAGACTAAACTTGTAAAAGTTTATAAACCAAGGGTATATATTGTCAGTTTTGTATTCTTAAAAATATAAAATATAATATTTTTATACAAATTATAAAAATATATATAAATATTATAAGACTCGATTTTGTTAAAACCCGACACATTTGTCGTTATTAATCAATGATCGACGCATTATAAATTAATAACGTTATATATTTAACGTAATTTATCATAGACTAACTTTTGAAGAAACTTAAAATCTTATCATATCACACTACTAGGGAATTTCATGTGAGGGGTTTCATTTGAGTATTCGTTTTGACGAGTTTGCTGGGGATCGAAGTTAAAACTGCCTAAGCCTCATTTGTATAAAACTAAAAGTATATATCGGGGAGTAAGTTT
>BQNB010155126.1:7500-15432 GCA_026074375.1 Tanacetum coccineum
AGGAAGACTCAAGAAGATTTAAGACCATCTAACGAAGTGCATGACTTCCTTTTAAATATTTTTATTTTATTTATTTTTTCTTAACATTTAAAAAAATTACTTTTTTTCGTAAGAAAGAAATAAGTTTTTTTTTTAAATTATTTTTTTATAATTAAGCTACCTTTTCAAAACTAAGCTGAAACAGATGATAACTAGCCTATGATCTATTTGTGCTTTAAATTATAAGACCTAAAATCTACTTATACCTTCTGAAAATGCAACTAGAAAATGGCATTTTGTTAGTCACAACTGCTGATGCAGTTGACATGTTTTGAACCAAAACTTAAAACCTTTAAGACAGATTAAAGAAACTATCCTAGCACTTATAAAACTCAAAAATCAAAAGCTTTTAATTCTATGACAAAGACTAGAAAAGATTAAAGCTTAAGTTGCAAATGACACTTGACAGTTTTGAGCCTATGAACACTTAACTCATGAAAACTGGATTAACCCTATTCTGACTTATGACACTAGCTTAAACAAACCTAAATTGAGATTTTAAACAAAAAACACAAGACAAATTGGCCAAATGCAGTCTCAACTTGTAGCCAAGTCTGTTATCCCAAACACCCCTTTAGAATTTTCAAAATCCATTTAAACTTGTAATATTGAAATCTATTGAACAAAGTTTGAATAACAGATAATAACTAACTTATAATCACCTTAATAAAGTTATAACAACAAACAAATAAGCCAGAATCTAACAGCTACTTATTATGTTAATAGTTTTGAGCTTTTATGACAGATTTGAGATAAATTGAAGCAAACTATGATTTAAGCTATATTAATCAAAAACAGATAATCAATCCTATTCAAATAGCATATTAAGACATAAATAATCATTAATAAGCAAGAAATAAGCAAAAATTAAGCACTATTAAGCTAAGAAATTAAGACAGAAATAGAAATGAGGGACTTACCAAAACCTTAGCTAAACAAAGGCAATAAAGGCTCAAATGAGCTGTCTACAAGCTCCAGCTTATCGAAGGATAAGATGGTAGGGGTCCCATAAGCTCTTCCATGTTAAGCTTATCATCCATAAGTCCATAATCCATAAGCATATGTATTTAAACTGATTTTATTGGTTTATGTAGATTAAGAGCTTGTTAATAGCTCAATTTGAGCTTAGAGACTCAAAGAGCCGATGAGAGCTTATTAGAAGCTTTTGGAATAGTGACTGACAATTTTTGAAGATTATAAGAGCTTATGATAGATTGTATAAATGAACACTAATTTTCATTAACTTGAAAACTGATTACAAGATAAATTAAAAATCTGATTACATTAAGTTGAAAGAGAAAATTACATAAGCTAAGGATTTAAAAAACTAAAATTACAATTTAACTAAAAAATGTAAAAGCTTCAAAACTCCATCGTGTGTGTGTGATTGTGAGGGCTATTTATAGCCTGTAAGAGAAGCTTCTAAGAATATAGCCCGCTCCTCTTAGTCTTGATCTCTACCCTTCATATATCACTAATCATTGGATCCTTGATTTACACCGTTGGATTAAATGGGGTGAGCACACGGATTGCCAGCGTGGCATTCCGTGTGTCAAACCTTGTGCTTCTTTTGTGAGTCTTTTAGTGTAAAAATCCATTTCTCCGTGTGCTTCTTTCAATGCCACCATGTCATTCTTTGTGAGAAATGGCCAATCAAAGCTCCTTAATGACGTTTTCTTATGCCAACCTGTCACTCAAGCATCAAGTAAGCTGAATAAAACTTGATGAGGAAATCAAAGGAAGGTTTTTGATTATTGCTTAATATCTCGATGAGCCATGTGGTTATATCAAAAGGCTATGGGTAAGTAATGTTACATTCCTTACTCTTGTATGCTGATGAACGATAATTATCAGGGGAAAATCACATTACCAAGTTAACAAAGATTAAAAGGATATCTTGGAAAGTGTTTTTCTATGAAAGGATTTGGGGCTGAACAGCATTTATTCTTGGAAGTCAAAATCTTACAGAGATAGGTCAAGAGCAATTTAATTGGGGCACTTGGCGTCAAAAATGCTTACATGGATACAGATCTTCAAAGAGATATAAAATGGAATAATTCCAACAGACGACCATATCTCCCATGCAAGAAAGACTTGACTTGAAAAAAACACAAGTGCTTCAACACCTAAAAGAGGTTGAAGCGTAAGCAAATATGTACCTTATACTTTCGCTGCGTGGTTTCCATTATGACAATGCAAGTAAGATGCACTAGAACCTGATGTTGCAATTCGCAGCCAAAATATAACAAGCCGATTTCAACAAATCTGTGAACATCCCTAGGACTTGCTTGTAGAAAAATACTAATTAAAGTAAAATATAGAATAGAAAAGATACAGTTGGTTAGGTGTCTTAAGTATTAAAGTAAATACTACTGATATGTTTTTTTCTTGGTTATGGTGGAAATGCCATAAGCTAAACTTCCGATTGATACCTATTAATCATGCTGCTGCTTTGCGACGATCTAGATGATATAAAATCCTCTGACATGAAACGTTTGTTTGAACGCAACGCAGTAAGACTAGAAAAGCTCCAAGTAAAAGTACTACTGAAATGCTGCTACATAAGCTGATGTACATAGCTATTAAGGAAGCAGAGATGGAAGCTGTTGATTAGAAGTTTATTTCAAGGCTGTATAGTATCAACACATAAACGAACCAATTAATATATATTGGGCAGACAATTCCTACCGCACTTCATTTGCCTAGACATCCGGAGTTCAGAAAGGCGCCAACACTACATAAGAAGTAACCTGTTCTGAAAGTTTCACACATATGACACCTAAGCATATCCTTTTAACAAGGCTTTACCGAAGGAAAGCTTACTCAACATGCAAAGAGCAGGGGACTGATTAATTTCGTTTAGCTAGTAGTTTCCAAGTAGATCTGTGTTTGTATTTGGATAATGGATATTTTGAACAATTTTATTTATGATAATGATACTTGGTATTTTGTTATTTTATCTTAAATTGTGTCCTATATTTGCATGTTGAAATCCATGAATAATAATAGTTATTATTCTAATTTAATCCGTTGTCATTAGACAATATAGAAATATTGTTTAAACTAATACAATTCCTAAAGGGATTGTGATATATAATATTAAGAGTGAGTCCACCAGAAACCCCATGATATTTCATAAGATGAATATTAATTTCTTCCCTCAACCACAAGAAATCTTACTTTTCATGTGATCGTCGTCATCAAGTAAATCTGTAATTGATTTTATTTCTACAAAAAACTTTAGACTTGAGATGCAAATTAGTCTTGCATATATGGATAATCGCGCTCTTGTCTAGTCTTAAGTGTTATTTCCAAGACTTATCGCATATCACAACTATAAGCAATACCAATAAGCAGAGATGGGTTTAGAAAGAAGCAACGATTTGTAAGAGAAAAATTAAGTCAGAAGAAATCTAAGAGTAGAAACAAACGAGACGGATCTAGATTAGTCAGAGAATGGTATGGTTACACAACACACATAAAAATATGAAGAAATTGGCCACCAAAACCCGTCATCCATGTGTGGAGAGGTCCTATTTATACCCTTAGGCCATTTACTTGGTCGCATGGGCTTTTCTACTTAGGGTCTGGCTTGGCTAAACTTTATTGGGCTTTGAGCTCGAAACACGAACAATATAGATTACAATCCAAGCCTACGTGAACACTGACGAGCCATTACAACAACATATACCTATCTGCCTTTCTTAAGACCGATAACATTCTTGTTTGACTTAATATATCTTAAGGACTAACAATCTCCCCCCCAATTTTAGTCTCTTTCTCAAACATCCTTCGTAGACCATCCGATGAACGTTGAAGATATGACTTATTGACATTTATAACTATTACCTTCTGTTTTGTCTTGTCTTGTTGTAAGGCTTTGATCATTCATGGCTTTTGTGAACTTGCATCTTGAGCCTTTATCTCTTCAACGTGAATTTCTTGAAAGCGTTATCTTGCATCACATCTCCTTGACTTGAATCATCTTGATACGAATTTCTTGATCAAACTTTGTGCTCTTATGGACCAACATGCTCATACTTGTACATTTCTTGTTTGACATATATAATTTATAAAGTCTAACAATCTTCCAAAATACGATTCTTTAATTGACTTTGAGGCCTCTTTGATGATGGAAGAAGTCAGAATCAACTAGCTTGATGTGAACAATATGACTTAAGAACTTGAGTACTGTAGGCATGTGGTTTATGAATCCGACCTTCGCTAAAATCGAGCTCGCAACACCATCGTGTATCACTGAAATAAAAACATATTAGCAATAAGCGACTGAACTATGGCTTATGTCATTCATGATTTGAGTCGGGTTGCAATACCCTCCAGGTTATCCCGTTTTATAGTATAAATTACTATACCTGGGATCAGGTATAATTCAATGAATCTCCCGACAGGAGTTTTCTCCAGCTCAAAGCGTAAGGATCCTTCTAACACAATGTATAAATATCACCATGCATGCTAGAGTTCGCATTACCGAAACGCTCAAAGCAGACAAAACAATTAAAGAGTGAAATCAAAAGTTTACTATCTTACTATATTTATGTGAGTGCGTTAAGATTCCTTTTACTAGACCCAAAAATGATATTCCCGTTATTACAAGCTTATTCATCTAAAGAATCTTTGCAAGTCACCTACCAATAGCTTGTTTCGATGTTGGCTCAAGCATGATTTCCCATCTTCACTTGACAATACTTAAGGATCCCTTTACACTGCGGAAAGTTCTTGCCAGATCTCAAGATAATTCGTAGGACTCATGTATAACTTGTGAACTTTAAGGTGTTCATGCAAGACGTATTTGACATTGCGTGTCCTACAAGAGATTTATAATTTGATCTCTTTTTGGCTATTAGACTCTATTTCGTGCACTTTTGGTTGAGTAATCGTAGGCTGGAGCAGACTGCTACCTATTCATTTATCAAACAACCTCGAAATGAGAAGGTCAATAAGATAATGTTGTATATGCTCTGTTACAAATTAATTAGCCAAGTTTCTTCTCTTGAAGAAGAATAAACACCGAAAGGACAGGGAAGGGTTGTGCAATTGCATCACGATAGTCCATGAACGACTTTCTCAATAATCACCTAATTCATCAATGTGATTTCTGATAGAGTTATGTATGACCCTGTTTCTGCCTAAGTTTTTTGAGGGCTCTTTCTTTTTCACTCCTTTTCTATAACAGTTCTTTTTTAAATTCTTCAACCCCTTCCATGCTTACCAAGACTTCATTACTAACACCTTGTTGTGATTGTTCCAGTGGTAGGCTCAATCCTAGTCGGCATTCTTCCCTTATTCACATTCATCCTCCAGTCTACCTAAGGAGCTTGCTATTTCTAACTATAGATTGTCCTTGGGTAGATCCCTTTGGTTCTGGTTGGATCGTAGGACTTATTCCTAACCTAACCACCTTATGAGTTCAGAATCGTCATGAAATTAGTAGGTTGTTGGGTATGAGATCGAACCATAAAACCATTTTCTGACAGTGTTATTTTCAAATACTCCCCCTACACATGTGCTCCGAATTTCTTGAAATGACAGTTTAGCACATGAAGGAAAGATGAGTTGCAACGTTAAGAGAGTCCTTAATCTAGATTCTCATCATTCTTCAAGGTCATATGTTAATCACATTTTCTCCCCAACTTTTACATAATAAAACACGTAGTATTAGAAATACCAATTGATTAAAAATTGCACCAAGAAAGAATTCCATGGGAGAAAAATTATATCACGTCTATTGCATGAATTCAATTTTCAGATTGCTCCCGCTTCAACAATATATGGGGATACATATTTAAATTAAAACATACATTGGAAATGAAAAAATTGATATGACCGACAAAATGTTGAAGACGGAGTGAGATGCCATTAAGTGAACAATTATATTATTAATTGACATTAGTTCTTCCCACATTTTAATTTCACAAAAATGTGTTTGGATACATAAAATTGACATTTATGAGATGTATCCAACACATTCAAAGGCTTTGTTTTAAAAAGCTCTCCCTCAAGAAATTTATTCACATAAAATGACATTGCTACGTACTAACAATTGCTTTCAAAATTATTCGAGGAAAGGGAGGTGTTGAACACACAATTTAATAAATACCACTTTTATGGAAAAAACCACAATTAATATTGTATACAATTGACGATTTTAAATCGAGGAAAATACAACAATGATAGAAGACTTCTCTTCTATTTTAAAGTAAGTTGCACTGATAGCTACACTTCCTATAACGCTTCGAGATCGAGTATGCACTGGCGATATGGTACATAAGTCATGGAGAAAATTTTAGAAATGCCATTTTAGTTTGAAAGCATATAGAAACGCCTGCTCGAATAGGAACTTCAATTACAACCACGCCCGTATGTCGAGATGTTATCAACCTTTACTCGGCTCGTAAACTTGGTTATTCGATTCCAAGAGACATTGTCTGAGAAGATTGTTTTTGGGAATTTCTTAGAATTTTTTGATTTTGTATTTTCCTATTTTGAAATTTTTTAATTTTTTTTTTCACATTTGACAATTTTTTATTTTGTATTTTTCTGTCTTTTTATAGGTTTATATTTTTGTATTTTCTTTTTTCTTGGTTTTTTTATATTTTTTTTCAAAAATATTTATAAATCAAAATAAAGCGAAAATAAATATATTTACAAGTCAGAGTTTCCATCAGCAGCTGTGACAGATTTTTCTGAGAGTTTAGAAGTAAGGTTGAATTTGGAATCAGTTTGTATGTTGACGGTTTATTCGGATGCATCCAGCAGTAGTAACATGTGACAGTGGAAGACTTTAAAACAACTAGATTTTCTCCATTAAAATATTCGTCGAACAAAGGACCGAATAGCAAATCCAGTTCATTTGACGTTGTTACTGTCTCAGCTACTTGATGAACTTCTGTTGACATTGTGGTGCGAGGCTTGAACCGTTTTGTACAAACGTCATTTTACATTGAGGTTCGAAGCTTGATCTATTGTGATCAAATGTCATCTTTGACATTTAGGATCGAGGCTTGAAATGTTGTGATCAAACGTCACTTGACATTGAGGTTCGAGGCTTGATCTGTTGTGATCAAACGTCATCTTTGACATTTAGGATCTAGGCTTGAACTATTGTGATCAAACGTCATTTGACATTGAGGTTCGAGGCTTGAACTGATACCAAATGTTATCCCAAGACTTATCCCATACCACAACAATAAGCAATACCAATAAGCAAGATTGAGTAGAAAATAAGCTAGGATGTAGAGAAAAAGTAGAGAGAGAAACTAGAGAGAGAAACAAGAGAGAAAGATTAGATTAGAGAGAATGGTATGGTTACACACACATAAAATGTGAGAAATGGCAACCAACACCCTATCCATGTGTGGAGAGGGTTCTTTTATACCCTTAGCCATTTACTTGGCACATGGGCTTTTCTACTTGGGCCGGGCTTGGCTAAACTTAGGCTTTGAGCCCGAAACACGGACAATATTAGATTACAATCCAAGCCCGTTGAACCCGACTAGCCTATTACAATACAAGACCTAGTTTGACTTTCTTAGACCGATAACATTCTTGTTTGACTTAATATAATTAAGGCTAACATTAAAGGATGTGTCCGCCAAACGTATAATAATAGAAATGAGTGATTATGTGAGCAAAAAGAATTGAGAGAAAATGTGAGCATAAAAACAGAAAGAGAGCTTGTAAGAATCAAATTTGATGATGAAAATTTATTTTTGGAATGAAATTTGGGTAATTACTGGTGTATTGAAGTTAATGCTGCTAAGCATACAGTTTCTACTGCCGGTATACTTTAATGCTTTGCTAAGCTTATGTTGGGTTCAGTTAATGCTGTTAGGCATATGTTAATGCTGCCAGTTCAAGTTCCTGCTGCTGAGG
>BQNB010155127.1:0-15432 GCA_026074375.1 Tanacetum coccineum
ATAATTAATACATATGAGCTTTAAAGAAAACCAACTACTTTACGTTTAGCATCAAACTTATAATTAACACCATCATATCTCATTCTTCGCAATTTAAAATCTCTAAGAAAGAGACTCGCGAATGCTTAGCCTAGCGAATTAAGATCGGCACGTTAACAAGTCACATAGACTGGCAACAATCTTTATTCTAATAAATCAAACTCGGCATAATGGATAAGCCTACATAAGACTAGCAACAAACTCGATTTAAATATGTTAAGGAAAATCTATATTGGATAAATTCAAGGTGATTTTTAAAGGCAAGGTGTTTGTGGCTCGGGCGAAGGAACTTTTTACTTGGAATCCGAGTTTTCTTGAACCTAAGGAGTTGTGTTTATACCTCGGATGACGAATCAAAGCTTGGCGCTAAAATTCTTAATGATGGTATGGCGTCGAATAGTGATTGTCGAAGTCAGATAGATGTATGTAATGTTGGATGGTGTTTCCGAGACAATTTTTCAGTTGATAGATGTGGATGAATGTAATGTTGATCGGTCTGTTAAGGAGACGGAACAAACAATCAATCGGAGGATCCGTTTGGTTTTTTATTGATTATTGAATACACTTCCCGCTAAAGGGCGTTCGTGATGCGAGTACCTCTTTATTTCGCATCCTCTGGTTTTACCCCTAAACTTTGTGACGCAAGGCTAATGTTGGTGAGATTTGTGAAGTTGGTCCTACTAATGGAGAAGACATGGTGAATATGCCTAGGGTGGGGGGGGGGGACTGCTAAGGTTATGGGTACCATTCACGGAGGTCCATGATTCCTCTAATGGAGAATCAGTTTTTCATTTTCACATAAAGTCATCAGGTGGGCTATTCTTGACATTTTGGATGATATGGTTCGGGTTGGACATTCTTTGGGTTATGATTTGGAATGGGTTTGTTTGAAAGATATGGAACGCATTTATTGGCTCACAAGGAGATGAAGATGTTTTTAAATGAATTTATTTCTCTCAATATTCAAGGTCTGGGCACAAGACGAAAAAGGAGTGGGTTAAGGAGTTAATTGTACGCATAGGATCAATTTTTTAAGCGTTGCAAAGAGGACAAAGTTGGGATTGTATTTCTCATATGGACGTAAAGTCCTATGGGGGAAAATCAAACTTTGATTTTGTTGCCAGTGACTCATTAGGGAATTCTGGGTGGTATTCTTTGTAAAATTGGCAATAAACAAATCACCACACGTTTTTTTATATTGAAGAAAGAAAATTAAACATAAAAGTATAAGTGTCAAAAACACAAAGAAAAAGACTTAGAAAAAGATGGAGTAACTTTATAAAGATTAGTGTCTAATATGAAGAAAGAAAACTTTCCAGACTATTCTGTAAATAACAAATTAATAGTTTTGGACTAAAAATAAAAATTAGTAAAAAAAAGAATAGAACGCTCCGTACTAAATAAAAAAACACACAACACAACCATCGACCCCTAGAGTTCTTTTCCCGAACCCTAAATCAAGAATACACAGCAATCGTTCTCACCCAATGATTTTTTCACTTTCTGCTATATATTTTGATTTTTTTTTTGAACGGCAACTTTATTAAAAAAACTAGTAAGGAGCTAGAAAAATATTACAAAGAAATAAGATAGGGGTTTTTTAACCAATACTCCCAAGAAAAAACCCTATTACATCTACTAGAACACCATAAAAAGGACCAAGAAACAATGTCATCAAAAATCGTCGAACGATTAGGAGGCGAAGCGTCAAAGACCAACTGATTTCGAAGCCTCCAAATCCGCCACCAAGCAACATAAAAAACACCTTCTAAAATAGACTTGAGACGGGAAGAAAGTCGAAAAGGTCTATTATTCGTTTATGGGTTAAAGATAAAAAGTTTCATCTTCATAACGCAAAGAATTCCCTACAGAATGATTTGATCTCTATTGATAAAGACTTGGAAAGGGGAAACGTTTCTGATGACATCCTTCTCAATCGGATGGATCTAAACCGACGGCTGCAAGATATTAAACTTTTGGAGGTTAAGGATCTGGTTCAAAAATCTAAAATCAAATGGGCTATCGAAGGAGATGAGAATTCTAAATTCTTTCATGGTATTATTAATAAGAAAAGGTCTCAGTTGTCGATTCGTGGTGTTTTCGTTGAGGGCACTTGGTGTACTGATCCGAGTATTGTGAAGGAGGCATTTAAGAATCACTTTGAAGTTCGATTTCAGCAACCGTGTCATGATCGTCTCAAACTTAATGCTCCTTTTCATAATCGGTTATCTTCGGATCAGGTGGATGAGCTGGATAGGGCAGTATCGAGGGACGAAATTCGTAGGGCTGTTTGGAACTGTGGCGAGAATAAGTCTCCTGGCCCCGATGGTTATACGTTTGAATTTTTTAGAAAGTATTGGAGTCTTGTCGGAGCGGATTTTTGCGATGCGGTCGACTATTTTTTTAAGTCTGGTACGTTTCCAAGGGGGTGTAACTCGTCTTTCATCGCCTTAATTCCTAAAGTTAATGATGCTAAGTTCGTTAATGATTTTCGGCCTATCAGTTTGATTGGATGCGTTTATAAGGTGATCACGAAAGTCTTAGCTAATCGTTTGGCTACTGTTATATCCGATTTAGTTTCCGAGACTCAATCGGCCTTTGTTGCTAATAGACAAATATTGGACGGTCCTTTTATCTTAAATGAGATGTTAAACTGGTGTAAGAGAAAAAAGAAGCAAGCTATGTTTTTTAAGGTTGATTTTGCTAAGGCGTATGATTCGGTTCGGTGGGATTATCTCTTGGATATTCTTCATGCGTTTGGGTTTGGGCCGAATTGGTGTAGGTGGATCCGTGGTACTTTTACTTCCTCCATGGCTTCCATATTGGTTAATGGTAGCCCAACGTCCGAGTTCCCTTTTTGTTGTGGGTTGAAACAAGGTGATCCGTTGGCCCCTTATCTTTTCATTCTTATTATGGAGTCGTTACATATCTCTTTCTCCCGTGTTGTTGATGATGGGCTGTTTAAAGGTTTTCAATTGCATGGCTCGGTTAATATTTCTCATCTTTTTTATGCTGACGATGCCATGTTCATTGGAGAGTGGTCCGAACAGAACTTACATAATATTGTTAAAGTTCTTAATTGCTTCCATCTTGCGTCGGGTCTTAAGATCAACATTGCTAAGAGCCAAGTCTTGGGTGTCGGGGTTTCTCAGAATGTTGTTGTGCAGGCGGCGAATAGGATCGGGTGTGCTGTTTTGAACACTCCTTTTCGTTATCTTGGTGTGACGGTTGGGGAGTGTATGTCTCGGAAGTCGGCTTGGGTTGGCTTGGTGAACAAACTCCAAGCCCGGTTATCTAAATGGAAGGTTAAAACCCTTTCCATAGGCGGCAGATTGACCCTTCTTAAATCCGTTCTTGGGGCCTCTCCAATTTATTATATGTCAATCTTTAAGGTTCCAAAAGGCGTGTTGAAGACTATGGAATCTATCCGTAGTAAGTTCTTCAACGGTGTTGATTCTTCGGATAGAAAGATTTCGTGGGTAGCTTGGGACAATGTCTTAGCGTCCAAACTGAACGGTGGTCTTGGTGTCTCAAGTTTCTTCGCGTTGAATCGTGCTCTTTTGTTGAAGTGGGTGTGGCGCTTCATTTCTGGCGATGGCTCTTTATGGTGTAAAGTTATTCAAGCGATTTATGGCTCAAAGTTTGATCTTCATGTGACCGATCAACCCTCGATTTGGTGCTCTATTTTACGTGAAGTAAAATCTTTGAAAGATTCTGGTTTTGATTTTTCTTCGCATTGTAAGAAGCGGATTGGGGACGGGTCTTGTACTAGTTTTTGGTATGATATATGGTTAGCTGATGCCCCTCTTTGTGTTCAGTTTCCCCGTTTGTTTGCTCTCGAATTGGATAAGGAGATTGTGGTGGCTAATAAAATGGGAGCTTCTTCGGTCTCAGCTTCTTTTCGCCGGGACGTGCGTGATGGAGCTGAGCGGCAGCAGTGGGATGACCTTTCTTCAATTATGAACTCGGTTGTCCTCTCGTCTTCCAAAGATAGGTGGACTTGTGATTTGTCGGGAGATGGAGAGTTCAAGGTTAAAGTCATCAGAAACTTTATTGATGACTTGTTTCTCCCTTCGTCGGATGTTGAAACGAGATGGGTTAAATTCATTCCTATTAAAGTTAATGTTTTTTCTTGGCGTGCTCGTCGTGATAGGTTACCTACTAGAGTCAATCTTAGCCGTAGAGGTGTTTTGTTGGATTCCCATCTGTGTCCTCTTTGTAATGCTGCTATGGAGGATGTTCAGCATGTTTTCTTTCGATGTGACGTGGCTCGGGTTGTTCTTCGTAAAATTTGTCGTTGGTGGGATTTGGATTGGCAGGAGATTTGTTCTTTCTCGGATTGGGATGCTTGGTTCTTATCCTTTCGACTTTCTTCCCGTCTCAAGTCTATTTTAGAAGGTGTTTTTATGTTGCTTGGTGGCGGATTTGGAGGCTTCGAAATCAGTTGGTCTTTGACGCTTCGCCTCCTAATCGTTCGACGATTTTTGATGACATTGTTTCTTGGTCCTTTTTATGGTGTTCTAGTAGATGTAATAGGGTTTTTTCTTGGGAGTATTGGTTAAAAAACCCCTATCTTATTTCGTTGTAATGTCTTTCTAGCTCCTTGCTAGTTTTTTTTAATAAATTGCCGTTCAAAAAAAAAAATTCTCGTTAACCCCAAGATGTATACCTAATGACTAGTGATGTTTAAACCTGAGATTTTTTGTGTGAAGGTTAAGATAGTCTCATCAATAGGCGTAATGGCTAAAAATTAAGTGTTCACTACAAAAAAAAGTTGAATTCTCCACGGTTTTTTCTCCACGGTATAGTGAGCCTTGAAAGGGAAAACCACTTATTCTAGTTTATATCATGGATTATAATCAACTCTATCACTTTCTCATTTCTTCGCCAATGTTAAAATCTCTAAGAAGAAAACTCTGCGAATGATGCTTAGCCTAGCGAATTAAGATCGACACTTTAACAAGTCACATAGACTGGCAACAATCTTTTATTCTAATAAATCGAGTTCGGCATAATGGATAAGCCTACATAAGACTAGCAACAAACTCGATTTAAATATGTTAAGGAAAAAGCTAAGGTATAAAACCGGTCGGATCAAAATTTATTTCTCGTTCTCACCTTTATAACACTTATTTCACTACTTTATTCCAACATTTTTCACTTTTTCATGCACAAAAAATTTTAAAATTTTTGCTATTTTTCACATAAATATCTATTTTTCGGTGAAAAACGGGTTACGTGAGAACAACGGTCGCAGGCATAATCAAATCGATAGATTCCCCCCATACTAAAACTACACATTGTCCTCAATGTGAGACTGTCACCCCCATACTAATTTCAAGGCATAATCTTGATATAAAGGGGTTAATCGATAAGATTAGGATATTGGATTCCCTAAATGAAGATGGGGATATGAAGCTCGAATATATGAACAAACAAAACCATGAGCACGAGAGTCTTCATAATTCGGGTAATCCTAGACAATAAAAATCACAAAACATGAAACACGAGAAAAGAAAGAGGCGAGCCTCCTTACATTAATTTTTAGAAAATAGATAAGAAGATATAAACGCTTGTTTTTGTTAACCGAGTCACGAGCTTGACTCGACCCCCAATTAAGTTGTCCATGGGGAAGCAAATAGAAGGGAAAATCTCAATCGGGCTTTCATTAATGTTTGGATAAACATTAAAGCACATGAAAATTCCATCCCGATGAGATGCCACTAGTTCTAAGTGGAGATGCCGGGGTCAAAAATGGTGTCTTCACTTCCGGTGGAGAGAAGTAAAGGAGAATCCTCAGGGTAGGTGAGATACGGGAGAAAAGTCCGAATGACAAATGTGAAGGAATCGTCATCTTCAACATCAATCTCATCTCCCCCCGGGTCAAAACATTCATGCTCATCAAAATTGTTAATCACGGCCGTATCGGGCTTAAAATTGAAGCAAATCTCAACATCCGGTGGTTCCGAAGGAGGACGAGGAGATGACGGATGAAATGATTCAAACTCGGGAAGTTCTTAAAGAAGGTCATTTGAATTATCAGAAATAACAATGCTAATCAACCCTCCCTGGTTGGGCTCAATCTCAAAATGAAACGAATCATACTCGGTCAGAGAGTTATTAGCATGAGTAGTGGTACTGCCACTACTCGTTTCTTCCGTATGATCGCTAAAAAGACTCAAATTCGGGTAAAGAATTATCCGAATAAGAGAGAAAAGTATCGGACTTCTCAAAGAAATAGTTATTATCGGGGATAGGAAATGGAGAAGTAGACTTGAGCACACAATTAGGAGTGGAGTTATCATTCAAAGATTCGATATCAGCAATAAGACGATTGATGTTCAATAATTTCTCTCGAAGAATAACGTCATGGATTTGAAGAATATCTTCTAAGTCAAACTATTCCTTCTCTTGATTAACATCATTCACCTCCTCTAAGCTAACGATCTCCAAATCGGGAGGTGATGCTTCAACGTACTCGATGTCCTCAAAATCATCATCATCACTTGAAGTATCATCATCGTTGGAATCGGATAAAATCTCAGAATGATCTTTCAAAGCATCAAAAGTGGAAGGATCTTCACAAACGGGCACATCATACGTATCTTCGGAAATACCCTTGAACTCACTTGGGATATGGACAAGGTTCTCAACACTAGGAATAGTGTCAAGATGCTCGTCCCCCATACTTAGAGAGTTATCGGGTTCCTCGATCGGTAAGTCGGGTGTGATTGCTTTAGGCTTGCTATATATAATAGTATACTCATCATCGTCATTGTCGTAGAAAATAGGACGATTCCAGCTTGGACAATTAATATATTCTGATAGCTCTTCACTAATATTTCGCACATCTTCAAGGAGTTTACTCATCAATTCTTGAATATCCTCTTGTCGATATTGCTTGTCCGTCAAAGCATGCTTAATTTCACCAAATCTCTCCCAAGCTATCAATATAACCTTTGGTGTTACTCCAAAAGGTATACGACTAAACTTCCTCAAGAAGGTGCAAATATCTTTCATAAAGTTTTCTCTAGCTTCTTCATCGTCAATCATAGAAAAATTCCAATATGGAGTAAAACTTTGAGCTGCCGTCTCCTTCTTCTCTTGTTGAATTCCTTTAAGAATTTGCAAATCATTCATGAGTTTAAGAAGCAATTCTTGCATAACTTCAGGTTGATTCTGCTCTTCTTCCATAGTTTGCTTAATCTTAAGAAATCTCTCCTCAGCTAGCAATAAAGCCATGCACTTTTCATTAGGAGGTATATGATCATACTCCTTTAAAAAGGCTTGAATGGTTTCCATTAAGTCTTCTCGAGCTTGCAAAATTTCTTTATTCGTCTCTTGAGGAGGATAATTGACGGGAAACTGCGGGGGTTGAAATTGGTCAAAACCAGAAGGATTAGAATTATAGAAATCTTGGTTCATTGGTTGACACTGAAAAGTCTCATGAGGACCCCCGCAGTTTTCACAACAAAGGTATTGTTGTGGAAAACTTGGTGAAGTTAGTGGAAAATTATTATCGAAGTTTTGATTGTAACAAGGGTCCGGATTAGAATTAAACGGAACTTGTGTTGGACAATCGTAACCAAAATGAGCATCGTTTCCACATAACTCACAAAAATTCGTCTCGTACCGGGGTTGTGGAGGGTAGTCGGAAAAATTTTGAGATTCATTGAAAGAGTTTGGATTTGGATTATAATCGAATGAATTTCCATCTCTTGAAGCGCAAAATGAACAAAATCCTCCTCTTAACGGGCCTTCACACCCACAACAAGTGACTGGCTTTCCATCACCATAAGTGCAATTTAAACAAGTTCCAAGTAGAAGATTAACACCACACTGCGAACATGTACATATATAACAATAAAAGCCATCACATGGTTGTCCACACCCCGTACACTCACGTTGGTTAAATGACATCATAAGAAAGAATTAAACAATATTGTGGTTAATTTGTAGAAGACTTTGCGAAGAATTTTCACCGGGGTCTTGATTGAAGACGAATGGCTCTTGAGGTGCACTAACAACATTAGTGTTGTGTTTGGATGACTTGGAGGTGTTTAGAATTTCGTTTTCATCATGAATTGTATACCAACCTTCATTCAAACACTTTCGCACAAAAGCACAATGTCGACAATATAAACCATCAACCGGTTTTCCACAAGTTGCACAATTCTGAGGAGGTTTAGGAACAAGAATTTTGTCTTCAAGACCTCCTTTTGAACAACAAAAATCCGCAGTGTACAAAGCTCCATAAGTCATGCATTCCTTAATCGAGAAGAGGGGGTTCAAACGATGATCAAGTGACGCCATAAGAATTAAACAATTTAGAGGGTTAATGAAAAGAATTAAATGGATAAGAAGAAAAAGAAGATTATTTTTGGTTTTTTTTATCTTATTTTAACGGACAATGAGATAGACCACTTGAACCAAATAATCAAACTTACTTCACGGTAGCTCTTAAAAATTTTACTTTTTAAGGTGAGCCGTTCCTCGTAAATGACACAAATGACAAGTTTTTGAATCTTTGATTCGAGTTGGGAACTTACTAATGGATAATACCTCAATTGAAGGTATTATTTGTTGGCGTTCTTTTACCAACTTTGTTTATTTTATTTTTTATTATGGACAATTTTTTTATTTTCTTTTCTTTTTTATGTTTTATAAGATAATTATACTAAAGAAAGGAAAGATATGTTTTTTTACTTTTTATTTTTATAATTTTTTTTGATTTTTTTAACAAAAACTAAACTTTCAAAAATGAAAGGGTCTTCAAATCACGATCAACAAACTTCAAACGAGAGAATCTTAATCACAAATCCCCGGCAACGGCGCCAAAAATTGATATAACAATTCTATATACGTAAAATATAAAATATATAATATGATAGAAAATTACCAATTTACCCTTGAGAACAAAGGTAAAAAGGAAAATCTTCAAAATATATATAATATAATACGTATATTAACCGGGAAGTATGATTCCCCTGGTCGTTTCCCCAACTATTTATGAAATTGAATCCACGTTTGATGCTCGGACAATGATTTGAATTGGAAACAAAGGATGATTTGATTATCTACTTTTAAAAATTAAAATAAACAAATTATAACAATTAAGCACTAAGACAAATAACGGGAAACCAAATAATAAGCTAAACCTGGACTAAAGAGCTGAAATGAAAAGAAATAAGCACAAAAGAAAAGCCAAAAGCTAGGAATTTCAAACAAGCAACTATGAACATTTTAAAACCAAACAGACCTTGGTCTCACTTTGAGCTTAAAGTTTTGCACTCAAATAAGCCTTTTTGTGAATTGAACTTATATTTCCTTAAAGCCTGACTAAAATGCTTTATAAAAATGCTTTTTGCAAAGACTTTGGACAACTTAAGCTTGTTGAAAAAACCTTAATTAAACAGACAGAACAGACAGCTTTTGCTGAGTTTAGCGTTTTTTAAATGAAATACAACTATATGATTTTTCAGTTAACTTTGATGACATTAAAGCTAGGTTTTTTTTAAAAAGAAAAAACTAATTGTAAATGTCTAAACTATGACCTATAAACTATCTAATATCTAAAAATCAAAAGCTAACAACTAATTTACCCTACTGAAACTTGAGCTTAAAATTGACAGTTTGTTCATTTTTAACTTGTGATGAGTTGACCCTCTTTGTTACCCTTAACTCAAATCCTTTAAATGTAGAACCTATGAACCAATTTTAACACTCAAAAATCACCAACTTAAGAACATTTCAAGCAATGATTAATCCTTGAGATGATTATCAATAAAATACAAAAGAGACTTTAACTGATTTAAGATTATATTACTTTAACTAATGGAAACTCTATTAATTCTAACCTAGATTATAAATCAGCTTAAATTCATTAGTAAGAAGAACAAACCAAATATCCTAAGTCTAAAAAAAAACTCTAGCAATACTAACTTATGGTTAGTACTGCTATGCCAAACACCCCTTTAATTATTTTAAAATTCATTTAAGCTTGCAATTTTAAAATTTGTTGATTAAAACTTTATAACCAAATATTGAACAGCTTATATCTACTATTATGAACTTATTTTAACACTCAAATAAGCCAGAAACAATGATCTATAAGTTATAGCTATTCTACTCATACTTGAACTATGACAGATTCAACATTAGAAAATGAGATCTAAGCTACTTTAAGTGAACAATAGATTATCAAACTTAATCATTAAGCACAAAGAGACAGTGTTAAGCTAAAATAAGCAAGAAATAAGCTAAATTTAAGCAATTAATAGCTGGAAAACTAGAGACAAAAATTGTAAAGAGAAAACTTACATAAATTAGCTAACAGAGGCATCAAAAGGTCTCAATTGGAACTGCTACAAGCTCTGCTTATTGAGAATAAAGCCAGAAAAGTCCACATGAGGCTCTTCATGTTTAGCGATTCTTCCAAAATGCTCAAAATCCAATAGCCAAGGTAAATTAGCTGTTTTTTTGAGTTTTAGTAGATTTAAGCGACTAATGAGCTCATTACAAGCTTAGAGACTTATAAGAGCTTATTGAGAGCTTATCAAATAGTAGCAACAACATTTGAGTTCTATAAAAGTTTTAAGGTAAAAGTAGATTGTGTAAACTTAAATTTGATTTCATTTATACTTGAAATTGATTACAATGCTTAAGAAAAACAGATTACAAGAGATTTAAAAGTAAAAATACATTTTAACTAAAAACTAAGTAAACTAATTTAGCTAAAAAATGGGAAAAAGATATCTTATGTGTGTGAGGAATGAGACTATTTATAGCCTTAAGTAGATCCTTCTAGGCTCCAAAATCAGTTACACGCTCCTCCCAATCTTGTTCGTACATTCCTTCAATCATTGGATGCTTCCCTAGAGCCGTTGGATCACTTCTTTGCTCGCACGGATTGCCAGCGTGGCAATCCGTGATTGTGACACCTTTGTGTTACTTCTGTGACTACTTTAAATGTAAAAACTTTATTTCCTTGTGCTTCTTTCATGTCCACCGTGTCATTCTTTCTTGGGTCTCCACCAATAAGAGTGCTTGGTGATGTTTTACCCTGACAACGTGATCCTTATCACTTGAATTAGCTTGCCCCGTGTCCAATTGTGATTTGCCCCTTGATTTTTGACCTGGGTAAACGCGAAGAAGAAAGGTGAATAGTAAAACTTTTTCCCGCTTGTTTTAACTGAAAAGGGAAATATGGGTGGAGTTTGACTTTTTGGTTGACCCGAATTATAACTTTCGGGCTTATAAAGGGGTTTGGGCCGGGTGTTGGTTTTATGAAAAGGAAATGGGCCATGGTTTGTTATAAGAGGTAAACGGGTGTTAAGGGATTATTTTTGTAATTTTAGAATTAATGAGGGACTGATTTTGAAATATTTGGAGTTTTGTCTTTTTTGTGGTTTGACTTAAGGTTGACCAAAGGTTGACCTTGATGTTGTACGACTTTTGACTTTGATAGCTTTTCCCGTCTCTTTGCGTGCTCTTCGTTCCCGTGTTCGTATTTGCGGTTTTTAACGTTTTCTTGTTTTTTGCAATCCGCACCTAACAATACAGAGACAAAACAAGCAATATTCTAAGCATTTAAAGCACAATTTGTCTTTTTAGCGGAATATTTTTGACTATAAAATGGATAGTGTTTTTCACACCTATCATCCCCATTTTTACGATAAACCTATGATTTCACTCAAACTTTGTGTTGACTTTTAGCATGGATTTTCAGTCCCTAGGGCATGAAGATTGATGGGAGCGTGGCGGATAGCAATGAAGAGGATTCTTTGTTGTATCTACAGTTATCAACTTTTATTATCTTTAAAAACTTAAGTCATCCTTTGGTATTATGAAGCTTTTGGTATAAATAAAAATGTATGTAAAATGTTTATGACTTATAAAACATATGAGACCTAATGTATAAACTCTGATATTTTGCATGCATCGGACATGAAATCTTTGTCTTAAAACGTCCAATTAGGTCGTTCACCTATATTTGATTGTTGTACTTTGACGTATCACCCCATTGTTACCATTCCGCTGCTACCTGATTTTGGGGGTGTTACAATCGGCGAACTCCTCAAGATGAGAATCACTCCTATCGGCAGGAGGAAGCGGATCAATCAAAAGATCAAAATGAAACGATTCATATTCAAGAAGAGATGATGTTGTGTCATATTCTCGATTAAATCATAAGCTTCTTGAGGAGTCTTCCGCATGAAATTACCATCGGCAGCCACCATAAGTCTTTCTTGGTCAATCATCGTAATTCCATTGTAAAAAGTAAGGATTTGATTAATAAGCAAAATTCTATGGTTGGGACATTTTCGCAAACAAGATTTAAATCTTTCCCAAGCTTCAAATACTGATTCGGTAGGCAATTGCCGGAAATTAAGAAAATCTCTCCTAAGTTGCAATGTTCTAGAATATGGAAAGTATTTTGAGAGAAACTTAGAAACCATCTCTTCCCAAGTATGAATAGAATGAGTTTTAAGAGTATAAAACCAAGATTCAGCTTCATGGGTTAAAGAGAATGGGAAAGGATTGAAACTGATGGTGTCTTGAGAAACTCCATTTTGCTTCATGGATTCACTGATAGACAAGTACTTGTTTAAATTCTCGTTTGCATCCTCATCTTGAAATCCATGAAATTTTCGTTGTAGTATAGTGGCAAGTATTCCCTCCTGTCACTCAGGTGACCCGGGTTCGATCCCCGGTAACGGCGCCATTTATGAAAAATGTCAAACGCGTGTCGTAATAATATATAGTATATCCCGTTAGATAAGAAAATTACTTTAGGAAAAGTAATAGTCTATCTTTCGAGTGTCGTTTCCACAACGAGAGATGAATTGAAATACATGTTAATGTTTTGAAGAAAAATGTTTGATTATCTTTAAAGATTTTTGGTTTTAGAAATTAAACTACTTTTTAAAAAACTATATTTAATACTAAAAATTATACTAATATTAATACTAGAATTATTCTAAACAATTAAACTACGAGGATTAAGTTAAAATGAACTAAAAGATTTATAAGATGAAAATGTTTGCTAAGTGACGTGAAAGTTCATTAAGTGTGAATTAAGGTTTATCAACGAATTAATTTCCTTAGAAAAGATAATTATCTCACAACGTTCGTTTATTTTGACAAAAACCTCTTAAAAAGATATTAATTACTAGATGTGTAGTTTGACTATTTTTCTGGATTTTGCCATTTAAAACATTCAAACTACAAATCTAAATAATAAAAGATTATTAATTAACAAGCCCTTTTACAATCCACACTTAATTCCCAATTCACAATATCACTTAACAAGCACTAATAAAACTATCCACTATATCAAATAAACTAAACTAAACATTTTAAACTAAGTCTACACTAATGAATTGAAAAAGGATCGAAAATGGGATCGAATTGAAGAGCCGCAGATAAACGATAACCACTGTAGGAACCCGATTTACACTTTCACTTCATATTACGAACCACGAATCGAACTAGAAAAGAGATAAAGAAAGATTGAGTTGATTTAGAGAAAAAAACAAGAGAGAGGTTAGAGAGAAAAGAAAAGATATTATTTAGAATAATGAGAAGATATTTTCTAAGTAGAAAATATCTATATATACCCCTACACATTTAATGTGACGCGTGGGATATTTAACTAGGACTCGGGCTCGGGTTTTGCTTAGGATTAAACCCGAAACATATACAATATTAGTTTAACTATCGAGCCCGATTCCCGATAATATTCTATTACAACATTAACTAATTAATTGACCGAGACTTAAATACATAATGAACGAACTTCATGTTCGACTCAATATTTTGAGGCTAACAATCTCCCCCGAAGTGAGTTCAATGATGACACTCCTTCATGAGATAATGAGATTGCTTTTGTCGTTAAGCTCATGTGGTCTTGGTCTTTCTCTTTGTTCTTTGTTGTAAACTTGTTCCTTCATGCTTTGCGGTCTAGACTTTGAGCCTTTGTCATTGTCTTTATCGTCTATGCCATCTTGCGATCTTGTGTCTTTGACCAACATGCTCATACTTTTGCATTATCTTGAAAGCTTTAAATCAGAGTTAGCGGAAGTCTTTGTCTTTAAATCTTGAGCTTTCTAGATAGTATGTCTTCGTAGATTGAGCATTTGAATGGGATTGAGGTTGCCGTTACCACCGTTTGACCTGCAGGTTTACGTTAGTGATAAACGAGAAAATTGATTTGAAAATCAATCGACGTGTTACTTGTAAAAGCGTTTTTGTAACACATCGGGAGTTTTAATCTTTTTATCAAAATTCATCAACCGTCAATTCATTTACTGGACCAAATCGATATCCAGTTGTCACAAGTTTGATTCATATAGAATCTCGCAAGTCACCTACCAAGAGCTTGTTTGATGCTGGCTCAAGCAGGATTTCCATCTTCATTGTGAATACATTAGTATCACTCGGATGTTCTGGCAAATATCACAATGATATTGCGTAGGACTCTTGATAACAGCTTGTGAACCTGATGATGTTCAACAAGTGTTTGAAATGGAATGTGTCCTAACGAGATTTTGATTGATCTCTTGGCTCTAGACTCGATTAGTGCATTTTGGTTTTAGTACTCGGAGGCTGGAGCATATTGCCACCTATTCAATATCAACAATCTCGGAGTGAGATGTCAATAGATAACGTGTGTATCTCCGTGACAAATGAGACAAGTTTCTGTTGAGAGAAACCCGAATGGCTGAGAAGGGTTGTGCATTGCATCACTGGGTCCATGATGTCGTTTTCAATGTCAGCAATCAACTTGTGATTCTGACAGCATATGTATTGACCCGGTTTCTGCCTTAAGTTGTGTGGAGGGCTTCTTTCTTTAGACCCTTTATCCATACATTTCTTTTTCATTCTTCAACGCCTTCAATGCTTACCAGGACGTCATTACTAACACCTTGTTGTGATTGTTCCAGTGTTAGCTCAATCTTAGTCGGCATTATTCCCATATACATTCATCTCCAATCATACCTAAGGACTGCTATTTCTAACTTTGGATTATCCTTGGGTAGATCCTCCGGTTCTGGTTGGATCATAGGATTGATTCATAACCTAACCACCTTATTACTTCAGAAAGATGTTGTTGGGTATAAGATCGAACCATAAAACCTTTTCTTCAGCACTTTGAGTCATTTAGATCATATTTTAAATACATTTTCTCCCCTTATTTTAAATAATAAACACTTAGTTTTTAAAATACCTTGTGATTAAAATATGTCTTGAAAAATCTGTGGGAGAAAATATTATCAGCATGAATTGTTTGGAACATTGTGATAATGTTTTGAATACATAAGAATGGTCGTTGAGGATGTATCCAAGAACATTAAAACTTTGTTTTTCGAAAAACTCCCCTAAAAAATAGGA